>JAASGO010000065.1:0-59204 GCA_023334245.1 Globisporangium cederbergense | reverse complement strand
AGCTGTGTATTGCGTGCGCTCCGTTTCTGTGGGATTTGCTCATAAACTGACTTGTGTTTGTTTCCCGCTGTGTAACAAATACCGCCTGTTCGCAGCGTAACACCAGGAAGGCGCGATGGAGTACGAAGTGCTCTGGGGCGACGGCCCACTGGGGCTCACGCTGCGCCCGGATCTAGGAGAAGACATGCCCCCCGTGGTGGGGCGCATCACCCGCATGGACTCGGCGGCGGCGCTCGCCAAGGTCGCGGTCGGCCACATGCTCGTGAGCATCAACGGCGTGGACACCGCGCGACAAGGCTACGACCATGTGGTGGGCATGCTGCAGAAGATCTCACGCCCTGCCACGCTACGCTTCCGCGTCCCTCGAGCTTTATCAGGTCCGCAGGGTTTGAGCAGTTTCGGCAGCGGCCCCATGCCGAGCCTCCCGTCGTCGTCGCCTTTCCGATCCCACTCACGCAGCAGCAATGATCGTAGCTCCGTGATCTCGTCGGCGTCAGACCCAGGTATGCGCTCGTCGTCGCGTGAGCAGTACACGGTCGTGTGGACGGAAGGACCACTCGGCATGATCCTACAGCCCGACAAAGACGACTGCCATGTGCCGTGTATTCGCAAAATCACGGGCAAGGGCGTAGGAACAGGCATGGAGCGCGCTTCGGTTGGCGACATCTTGGTAGCCGTAAACGGACAGGAGACCAAATCGCTTGGTTTTCGCAGCACGATCTCGCTTCTGAAGACGATCCGAAAGCCTGCGGTGCTCAAATTTAAGCGTATGCGTCGCACGCTCGCACGAACACCTTCGCACAGAGACCAGCCGAGTCCAGCGCCGCCTATTCCAACTGCATTTGTGAACGACATCAACGTGTACGACATTGTCTGGCGAGAGGGCGACTTGGGGTTGAAGCTCAAGCCTGGCCGTCACGATGTGCCAGTGCTAAGTAAGCTGACGGGAAAAGGCAATGCGAGCGGGCTTCAATTCGCGAGTATTGGCGACGAACTTGTATCTGTGAACGGCAGTCCAGTGGAAGGCGAAGCGTACCAAGACACACTGCGCATGCTGAAGCACTCGCCAAAGCCTGCTGTGCTGCGGTTTCGACGCGTGGCGCCACGGAGCTCGGTTGCTTCGGATCCTGGTTTTTCGAGAGATGGCATGGGTGGTAGCAGTCGACGACTCGTGCACGAGCCTGTTTACGCGGATCCGCCGAGACGAGAGCCCGAAATGCGAAAGAAGAAGAAGAAAATTCCGCTGGATGTCGCGAAGGAGCTTGTTGCTGCGTCGCTCGGCGTGGATAGAAGCCTCGCAATTTTTGCGGGCATGCCGATTCAGCTCATCGAAGAAGGCACCCCACAAGCCCACTTGCTGCGCAAAGAGGCGAAGGTCTGCATCATGGGCGAGCGCGCGGCACAGCACGGAGGCGGTGGTGGAGCCGAGCGAGCGGTGGCTACTCCTCCAGCGACGAACATGGCTGCGAAGGAGTCTCTTTTGCGTGCCGAACAGGAAGCCCGAGTGTTGCAGGAAGCGCTTGAGAAGGTGAAAAGCCAGGCGAAGAAATATGAGGAGATTTTGGGAACGCAGAAACGCGAAATGCTTCTGGCATCTGCGACCCGCAACAAGTCATCAGAAGTGGTGGGCCGCCAGAACAACATGATTGCCGAGCTCTCCACCGTCATTTCTGGCTTCCGCCGCGAATCGTACACGGAGCTTGAAGTGATTCCTGTCGATTTTGATGACAAGAACCACCAGGCACTCATGGATGATCTCGGTAGCGTGATGAACATCCCAGACATCCCGGTCGTCGTGCCTGCTGCCAAATACTGTGCGGACTGCGGTGCGACTGAAACGGAGTCGCAGTTGGATCTCGACGACGACGGACAGTACTATTGCAAGGATTGCTGGGAGAAGTTCCTCAACACTGGCGAGAGCCATCCTGGTGTTGTGCGAGCCCCACCCGCGCCAGTGGTCGAAGAAGTCGTTCCACCTCCGGCGCCTCAACTGCCGGAGCCAGAAGCTCCTCCTCGCTCGCTGACGCGCATGAAGTCCGAGAACAAGGCGCTTGAGGAGAAGAATGCGCGTGAAGAGGCGGAGAAGAAGCTGATGGAGCTCAAGGAGCTTCGTCACTCGGGCTCAATCCCTCAGATGGACCGCCAGCCGAGCATGACTGCGATGGACCGCAACAAGCGTGATCGTCGCGGCATGGAAGAGTTTGCTCGTGCGCTGAGGGAGGAAGAAGAGCGCGCGCGTGCTGATGGCAATGTGGTACTGGCTAAGAAGCTGAGCGCGCAGATCTCGCGCATTGAAGCAGACGCTGGTCTCAGTCCGACGTCGAGCGCGCCGACTGAGAGTGCTTCCTCTCCGTTGTCCAACATGGGTGACGTTGCGGAGAGTGCTGAGTCTGAGTTTGGTGCGTTCTACCGCAATGGCCACAGCAACAGCTCTCAAGGCATTGTTCGATCAGGATCTGCAACACAGAACACATCGACTCCTGTGTCTCTGAAGCGCGGCGCGAGTGTGGATGGCGCGACCATGATGGCTAGTATAAATGCGAATGCGCCAGTTCCGACCCACTCAACGCCGCCGAAGCCGACGACCCCACCTGCAGTGACTGCCGTTTCCGTGGTGCCCGCTGCTAACGATTACGACGATGTGAACTCGGACGAAGAAGCTGAGGACCAAGTGGACATGAGCGACCCGGAAGACGGCGGCAACTCGTTCTTGCGGGAAGTGGAGGAGAAGAACTTTGCGCTCGCTCGACAGCTGGACGAAGCCCACAACGTGGTCGAGCGCGCGCGCATGTCAATCATGATGTCTGGCTCGGACGACGATGGCGGCGATGATTTCGGTCTGAGCGAAGAACAGATCAGTTTATTCAAGAAGCTGACGAGCCAGGCGGAGGAGCGCGCGTCGACGGTTGACCGACTGCACCCGGAGGACGAGTCGGACTCGGACTCGGAAGGCTCGGAGATGGGAGGCGACGACGACGACGAAGAAGAAGACGACGGCGTGTGGATCTAAGTGCGTGATGGAGAACGGGAAAGTGGGTGTGAGGGGGACCGATTCTTCGCTTGGTCTCCTCTTGTTAGTAGATTTGTCTTTTTTCTTCTCTTCTCCTTCTCTAGATTTGTCCCCGGTCAGTCTCCTCATTGTCGTCCGTCTTTTGGTCTTCGAGTGGTGGTGATTTCTTCAAAGCACCATCAGCACCAACCAGTAAAAAAAGCAACAATCTTTATCAGCATTCTCGTCTGCCGTCGCGAAACACAATAATAGCGTGTCACGTCACGTCCGCCTTGTACTGGTTTGCTTTGCTTAGGAGGACTGGGGATCTTGTGACAGCAGGATGGATATACATGGAATGCTACTCTTTTATTTCTTCTTTGGTGTTGAAAACATGAACTTCTTGCTTGTCGTTTTTTGTGTGTGTGCTTCGTGCTTTCGTCAACGCATAACTTACTCAGACCCATATACAAATCTGCTGCTTCTACATGTACTTCTTCTTACTACTACTCGGTGGTGGCGTCGTTTAATTAGTTTTCTTGGTGGTGGTGGTAGTGGTGGTGATACCATCCATAAATTAGCCCCAGAGGCTCAGGGGATTGGTGCTCGTGCTTGTGCTGTCGCTGAAGAGCTCGTTCGCGCCGGCGTGCACTGCAGCGAGCATCTCGATGTCGCCGAGTGAGTTGGTGCTCCACATCGCCGGCATGAAGTTCATCGGCTCAAAGTCCTGAAACATCTCCGAGATGCTCGAAATCTTGAGCTGGTCCCAGCTGTTCGCGCTGTTATTGTCGTCGTCTTCGCTGCTGTTGCCACTCTCGTCCGCCATGAGCGAATCGACGGCCATGGACTCGACGTACGTCACGCCCATGCCGATGGCGCTTTCCTCGCCGGATCGCGGGGAGTCGGATGAAGGGCTTGCAGCGGTCAACTGCGGTGTGAATGGAATCGCGGGCTCGTCAGCGTCGCTGTAATTGTCGTCGGCATCGCTAAGGATCTGCTTGACGACCGTTTGGCTCCGTGTCTTGGCGGTCGAGCGCCCCGATGAGGACGAGGATGCTGCGACCTTGGCACGCGCCGCCTTTCTCTGCTTACTGCGGTTGCGCAGTCCGCGCTCACGGCGCTCGTGCTTCTGGCGGTACTTCTGCGCGTGGGTCATGGTCTGGCGCGAGTTCTTGGTGCCGACAAAGTCCGCGATGGCCTTCCACGGCCCAGACGGGTACGCCTTGAGCGCCTCGAGGAAGCGCGCGTGCTCCTCGTCGGTCCAGGCCTTGCCCTTGTTCTCCTGCGCGATCGCGGCCGCGAGTGCGCGCTCGGATTTGGTCTTCTTCGGTCCCTTGTTGGCTGCGCGCTTGCCGGACTTGGCGGTCGTCGTCGTCTGCGCTGCGACCACGGCGTGGAGCGGAGGGAGCACGCCGGCCGGCGCCGCCGAGTAGAGTTCCTTCTGCACGCGTTTGGAGATCGTCATTCTAGCTGCTGCTGCTGAGCTGCTAAAGACGAAGAGGAGGATGGAGGAGCTGTGGCTGTCTGCTTGAGCGAGAGGCGAGAAATTTGCGAATGAGCGGCTTTCTCGCGCGTCGGCAGGTAGCTTGGCTGCTCGCACGTGCGAGGAGCTCCTGCCTCTTACCAACACTCGTGACGACATTTTCTGCGTGAGTGACGGTCTGGCTGCTGGCGGCGTTGTTTCAGCCAATCAGATGTCGACAAGCTGGTCTGAGTGGGTACAGCTTGTCCAACAGCCTATTTGGAGTTCCTGGCGACCAAAAAAGATCAATGCTTTGCTCGTAACTGCATCACTAACGAAACTGTGAAACAGAATGCTGGTACTATAAAGTGTGTGACAGGCATGGTCCCACACCTGGCGGGGTCGCGAGTTGCCTTGTGCTGACCTGAAAGCAAGAAACTTGCTTGTCTCCAGCTTTTCTTCTGAGCCGCGACAGCCTCCAGCACCACACGGAACGTTCCTCCTCCTGCGTGTTCTGTGTGTGGATTTTTGAAAAGGCGCGCGCAGCCATCGGGATCTTCAACCAGTTGATGAGCTGGTGTGATGCACCGCGTCCTGTCGCAACGCAGCGAGCGAGCGCGAGCCAGCCATTCATTTCATTTGCGTGAAATAAATATATTCTTAGTGACTCATTACACATTTTGCGCTGTCAGTTGGCGCTTGGCTGGAAGAGACGCAGGAGGTCCTCTCGCGTCTCTCGCGTCTCTCCGTCGTCCGCTATCACGCCTACTACTGCTGTTATTGGCAGCCCCATTGACGACACACTGCTGCTGCTGGGGATCGGGGCGAGCCACATGCTCACTCCTGGATGCTCTGTTGCTTCGAACGCGTCGAACACTGGGAAGACAGGGATGGTTTCAAACGCGCTGGCCAAGGAATGGTGGTGGTGATAATAATGATGATCGTGGTAATGCTGGCGACCTTGACGCTGAGGCTGGTCTTGGGGTCCTTCGTGCGTGTCATTCCAGTATTGAGTCAGATTCGCGGCATCACCAACACTGACTGACGTCACGTGAGACTTTACGGTCCGCTCTTCGTTAATCTGTGTCGGACGCACCGAGAAATGAACGGTTTGAGAGGTCTGCGTGGCGTTACAACGGATCTCTTCGACTAGTGGTGGCTGCTGAATCAGTTGACTGTCGTTGATATTGCTGCTGCTGACTGCTGGAGTCACGATGAAATTCGGTTGTTGAGTGGCGATGGCTGACCTGCGCGATTGAATCTTGAGCCCGCGCTGCCAGCGCTCCTGCTTCTGCCGGCACTTCTGCGCGTGCGACATGGTCTGGCGAGGCGTCTTGGTGCCCACGACCGCTGCGATCGACTTCCAGGGACCGGTGGGGAAGAGCTGCAGCCCCTGCACGAATCGCTCGTGCTCCTCCACCGTCCACACCTTGCCTTTGCTGCTGGTAGTAGTGGCGGTGGACTTGGAGCTAGTGTTCTGGTGGTTGTGGGGTATGATCTGTTCTGGGATGGTGGAGCTTGCTGGAGTGGCGGTTGGCGCCGGTGCGAGCGCTGGAGCTGGGTCTGGCTGCTGATACGTGTCGCCTCGAGCTGGTGCTTTTGCTGATTTAGACTGCGACTCGTTACCGGTAGGGACCACGCGCGAGAGCTGCGTCTGCACTCGCTTGGAGATCGCCATGACTGATGGAGAGCTCTAGTAAGACACGGTCACACACGTGCGATATAGGAAAAGCGGGAATGGCTGGGGGCGGATGCACATTCCGAGCGTGGAGATGCGGTTTGTACCCTTTGGCGCCGTCGCGCACATATAAGAAAATCGATGGCTTGCGGGCAAAACGTATATGGCGCGAGCTCGAAAAGCGAGCCACGCAGTTGCATGGCTTGCTCGCAAAGCGGCATTTTGTGATTCAAATCAGTTGGTTCGAAGCTGAGTTTTCAAGCTTTGGTGGTGAGAAATTACTTTTGAAAATCAGTTTTCGAGAAAGCGAGTATAAAAAATGCAGATAAACCTCGCAAAGTTGATGTGGTTGGTACTATATCCTTTTCTGCAAGATTCTCGTATTTTGCAGGGAAAAGGAACTCAAACCATTTGTTTGAGGATCAAAGAGAATTGAATATCATAGTACACAGTATCAAGCTTGCACGGTTTTCTGGAACTATGATGCATGCGAACGAATTGGGGCGAGCCCAGGCGGAAACCACACGAACGGATGAGCGAAGGCTGTGTCAAGCGAGAGAGCTCGTTGATGAGGTCTGCTCCAAGTGGAATAGCTTTGGAGGCGATGGGGATTGCGAAATGACGCAGTCATTCGCGTATTGCTCACGCTCCATCATTCGGTGAGATCGTGTGATCCGTTTAACATATTTCTTTGCCAGGAGATCCTGGTGCGTGGCAAAACATAACACAGCAGCAGCATTTGGAGATTGCGATGGTGGTGAAGGCGGATGGCCATAGCCGTCGTCAATCCAGGAGCGAACATCATCACGCCAACAGCCCCACTCAGATGGGAGTGTCATTGGTACACAATGGTGTCCTCCGGTTCAAGCCATTCAGCTGTCCGAAAGTGACACGCTTGCGCTGGTCCCAGACCAGAACTCCCCATCGGCCTCGCATTTTGATGCATCCCTGAATTCGGGAAAATGTGAGCGGACGAAGAGCGTTGCACAGTTGCACCTGCAAATGGAATTTTTCCGTCTTCATCACAGATTTAGAGCAGCATGTACTTCCGTCACAGCAGCGAGTGCTATGATTCGTGCGAAAGCAAAGGAAGTGTCCAACGAGAGTGCACATTTCAAGACGAACATGCCCACGATGCTGGCACGAATAAAAAAACAAGGTTGACACCATACTGGTGCTTTGTAAGGTACCCGCATGTTTGTGACAGCTTTAAACGATAGCAGCAGATTATGTAGCGAGTACTTTCATTTTGTAGTATTAAATTGCATCATTTTTCAAGCATTTTCTTTTCTGCGCGTCAAGTCTCGCTTTCCAAAATTAGCTGTACTGTAGTAGAGAAGCTGTTCCATTTCATTTTTTTCTTGTCACAACCTTGTTCCCGTAGCGCGCGTTAATATAGCAAACCCAGGCCAAGAAGCTCGAGCGAATGTACTCCATCCGAGTGATGGTCGAATACCAGGAGTGTGGGTCTGTCGTTTCAGCTGCACACTTGCCCCATCGAGCTGAATCGATTCTGAACTCATGTGACCTGGGAATATAAAATGGCTGCTGTTTCATGCCTTGCGTTGCTCTTTTCAAAACGAAAACGAGAGAGTTCGTGTTCTCTGCCGATATAGTATATCGGAGAGAGCGAAATAAGCTTTGAAAAATATCAAAAGTTAATTTATCATCTCAAACGCTTCATATTTTTGCCCTTGTTCCTTTTGTTATTTTCCGGCCTAATAATTCGTCGAAATTTTTATAGAGTGACATGCCATTTTCAATTTCAGCGAAAGCTGAAATCGTGTGGCCAGTTGTAGGGCCGCTGAAAAGCAACAGGCGACACGACTTGACTGACAGGTCTGGCCAGAAAGGCGACACTTCGCGTGACCGCCGCTCAATAACCGTTGCATTCGCAATACCCACCACTCAGCAGGTCAGGTGCTTGCATATCGATAAGAGTTGGTCGAGCAGCGAGCCAATGTGCCGATTTCCGCCGCAGATTTGAAGCTTGGCTATTTCTCAATAACGTCTGAGTCCGTATTGCAATCGGCGGCGCGGTTTCTATGGATAGAAAAATGAGCCTTTCTCAGCCGATGGTACCAGAGCTCAGGTCAGTCAGGCAGGCATGGCCGACTTGCTCCATCTTGACAGATTTTGATCATTGGGATGTGTGACAGCCGCTGCGGTTCTGCTCTTGCGCAATCTACCCGTCGTCGTCAACTGGTTCGTAGAGCAATGTTGGCGTCGGAGCTGAAGCAAGACGGATGCATGCTTGCGCATCAAAAACATTTCTGACCATCGATGGACAGCACAAGGGCACAAGGTCTGGTCCCACCGCGCCAGCAAAGAAATGTCCTTCGCGGCTTACAGCTTGGCACATCTCCTAACAAACATTAACCAGCAAACCAAATTTACAATCACAAACTAATAAAGAGCCAAAAGAAACTCGCTGCCGTACTGTACGCACATTCTCGCCCTGTACTGAAATCAAAGACTTTCGAAGCCACTTGTGGTTTATCAGCGACAATGATTAAAGAGAAGAAAAACTAGATCAGGGTGGAGAACAAGCCTGCACTTGACCAACACAGATTTTGCAGCCGTCCAGGCGAGGCAGGCAGTCTGTCTGCCTGCGATCCAACGAGCATGTGCAATGCACGCTGGACGGAGCACCTCCTCCTCCTCTTACCGCGTGTGAGAGCAACGATAGTGACATGGCGATTACTTATTTAGCATAGTCTGAAAGTATTCTCCGCGCATTTTCAATGAATAATTCTTTCTAAAAAATAGACCCCCAAAGAGCGGACATTCAGACGAATACCGTTTCTCAGTGATGCATTTCTTTTTCAGTCAGCTTTGCGAAGCTGCTGGCAAGCCGGATAAGCGACCAAGCGGTCGAGCCCATGGAAAGGAACATACGAGGAAGAGACAAGAGATGCAAGATGTAGTCTGTGGATTTAGCTTTTAGCTTTTAGCTTACTTGCTTGTTCAAGTTAGACGAGCTGGCTGGTTCGAGCGGTCACTGCATTTACAAGTAACTAGGAGTTTGTATGTCGCGTCGTGTCCAGTTTAACTTCCTTTTGGGCGACATTTTTTTTCGAACTTTTCATCAAATTCTGGCCCGTCTTTCGCGCCAGTTTGGTTTCGCGACCATACGGCCGGACGCGGCCGCTGGACCAGAGAATTTTTCAAGAGAGCGCAGGAGAAAGAAGCGAGAGCACAAAGCCCAAATGTGGCTGGCGAATTGATAGGATGAGCGGTGATAGCTAGCTTGTGTGAGGGCTGGTAGAGCGGATTACCAGGCGTATAGAGTGTGGATCGTCTCTCGATCTTTATTTCTTCTTCTTCTGCGGGCGTCAGTTGAAGATTTGCGTCCTCGGCCTCAAAGCCACCCAGTCATTCCAGCCGACCCATTGATCACTACCACTACATACACATACACAGACACAGGCAAGCACCATGTCGTTTGATATCGGACAGCAGCAGGACGCGTGGTCGCAGCAGCAGCTGGAGCTCGGCAAGGCAGCGACGGTCAACGGCAGCAGTGTGAGCGAGGGCCGCGGGCTGTGGACGCCCGAGGAGCACGACCTCTTCATCGACGGCATCAAGCTCTTCCCGTCAGGGCCGTGGAAGGACATCGCGACGCACGTGGGCTCGCGCACGGCGCGCCAGACCATGACACACGCGCAGAAGTACCGGCAGAAGATCGTGCGGCGGCTGCGTAATGTGCGCATGAGCGGCAAGTACAATGTGCCGCACAGCCTCGACCGGTCCTCGCGCTTCAACGCGCTGCTCTCAAACGACGAGCAGTTCAACGACTCGATCCTCGCGACGGCACTCGCGATCGCGGCCGAGAAGGAGCTCGACATGTTGGGCGACCTGGACGGCAACAACTCGCCCGTGGGCGACTTCCCCACGGACACACATAACGCGTCGTCGTACCAGAATCACCTACCCGGCGCGATCGACTTTGCGAACGGCGAGAACACGGCCTACTTCCTCGACAGCGGTGACTGCGCGGCCATGGACACGGACGACCTCGAGTTCGAAAAGTGCATGGACTTTTTGATCGCCACGTTCCACCGCGAGTCGTAAAGCGAGCATATTGCCAGTCAGCAGCAGCCAGCAACCAGCAAGCAACGCGAGCAACAGCGCGTATTTATTTCGATGAGCAAAAGCCTCATGGTGTCCGTCCATCGCGCAAGCAGCAGTTCAAGAGCGACAGCCTCCAAGAAGTCGGCGAAACCACCTTGAAGCGTCAAGATCGATGACAGTGTAAGTGAAAAAGAAGCCGCATGGCACGCCTGTAAGTATAGTGTAGCTCCCTACCCCACCCCGACAAAAGCAGTAGGCAACAGAACGAGGTGGTCGAATCAATCGAAATGCAAAAAAATAAAATGCAATATGGTCCTGTGATATGAGTGTTCCCGCTTGCTGTCAGCCATCCGATGCTTGCAATGCAATGGGACACCACAAGCAATGGACGCCGGTCGCTTACTGGGAACCGTGCGCGTGGTCATTGCGTGTTGCAACGCTAAGTAGTGGCGCCGAGGATTGCACATACTCGGGCGATATTCGAAGCGCGCTGCTGCACTATTATCAGCTAAATCAGAGAAGAGCTACTCTCTGACACGAGCGGATGCTGAACCGAAACGTCGCGCGGATGTCGTTCGGAGAGACAGCACTTTGGCATAGATATGACGGTTTGTTAGTTTTTGAGTTTGTGCTAATCAATCTAGAATCGGCGTGGTATCGATATACTTTACGCAGTGTATGGAGGATCGCTATTGCTGCCTCTGCTAACGCGTCGTTTCAGCGCAGATCTGTTTTTGAGGCAAATTGTCGCATTGCGAGAAAATGGCTTCAACTGGACACATTGCAATGTGCGATTAGCCACCGTGCGCAGAGCCATCATCATCACACTCGTCATTCGCGGATGTCTGCAAGAGCTCGCGCTTGGGACCGTTTCCATTTGACTCGCAAAGCTCTGAAGCATTCTGCATCCAACCGACGTCCTCTAACAACACGGGAGATTGTACAACACGATTGTTCGTCCAACAGATAGGACGGGCGAGACCGAGATAACGAAGCGATCTTTTCGTTTTTCTTGAGGCGCTTTTCCTGACGGCGGCGGCGGCGGCGCTGGCTGACTGGCTGCAGAAGCGCGTTCATATCGCTCGCTCCCATGCAGCAGGGCGCCGGAATGCGTTTTTGTTCGATTCGGTGGCGTCAAGCACACCGGACGAGCAGTGCCAGAATGACGTAAGGCCCCGTCGAGCAAGTGGTGTTTCCTTGTGCCACTTGGCTCACTGCTTCAGAATTTTTAGCCTAACCTGACAATGAGATTGGCCAGTAGACGATGCCAAGGCTCGATAAATACTTGCAGCTTTCAAAGTTGCAAACCGTGATAAATACTCGTGTATTGGAAACCGGAGCCCAACCAGCAGACATCCACGAGCAGCTCAAGGAGGTGCATGGTGCCCTCTTTTGAGTCGCATCCGAGCAAAGCACAAGGAAGTGTCCATGCGTAGAGTCACACGACGGAGCTTCTCAGACCTCGTGAAGAGATGAACCACATTTCGAGCATTTTGTGTCAATTCTTTTGCGATAAAGTGTACCTCCAACCTACTCCTGCCAACCATAATTCCATCCGAAATAATACTCTGCACAAATCGAACCATGATGATCTGATTCAGTTACCGTCATGTAAATGTAAAAGCGGGGCTGAGACGTGCTCTTTCCTCCCATGCATTTGCTAAGAATTTAAACGATGACACTCGCACGAGCTTTAGCAAATGAGTCATTTCCACCAACAAATGCAGTCGCTTGCTTGCCTGCGAACCTGTGCGCGAAAGCCCCAGCAGCACAAGCACAATTCACTTGCTCACAGCAAACAAAAAACAGAGCCTTGTGTGACTTGCTTGTGCGTTTTGTAAACAGACCAGATTTGTCATTTTGACTTGCTTTCATTAAGTTCATCAGATTCTGGTCGTCGTCACTCGATTGAAACAGAGTTACATAGAGCGGACTTTTTCTTGTGAGTTGCGCAGCTTTCGGAATGTTTGTATTTTTAATGATAAATACAAATACAAAGATATTCGTAGACACAAGTGACCATCACTCGATTTCTCATCAACTGATGGCACAACCAGTTGCATAAGCTGATTTATGAATGCATCTTATTAGTCGCTCAGCGATTCAAAACGGATCGTTTTGCACGAGCACTTTGCGGCAGCACTGTACAAAAGCACCAGCATTGCTAGCACCATATCTTTGCGGAAAAAAACTATCGCAGCCTAGACTCGAGTATGAGACCCACTTGCGACTTGCGCAGCTCTTGTTGTTGCGCTTCGCAACTCACAACTTGCGTTGCATTTGTCGTGCATTCATTGGTCGGTCGGAGAATCTCAGCAAGCACATTCGTGCAAACTCAGCAAGCGGGGTGAGCGCCAGCTTGTTTTTGTGGCTCAGACGCAAAGTTCGCGGCTGGGATGAATTTTTCGACCCTGTGCAGAGATCCGACAGCACGGCAAAAACAGTGTACGTAAAACAGCGGCAAATTGGCTGTTCACATTTAACGGACTATTATTTTCTGGAGGCTGCGTCTATGTTGTGCAAAAGTGGAAGAATTGATTACTTAGCTCCCTGCCATATTCGATGCAAACACATTTGAATCGATATCGAAAGTGAGCCGATCACTACTCGCAATATATCTGAAAGAGACGAGTTGTCTCTGACTCATTTTAGGCAAGCAGACAATTCACTGACCGCGCACGGAGACAGACACACGCGCGCACAAGTTTGCTTGTGCTTGTGCGCGCAAGTGGCGTCAGGTCCTTCACTGGCCGCCAGCTCAACAAGAAGACTTTGCGTCAAGAAAACCCTTTTGTGATGTGTTGGCCTTTCGCAATTCGAGCCGGGCGGCGCGTGCGTCTAAGGCGCCTGTTCGAGTCGGTTGCACGCCTGCAAAGTGGTGCCGGTTCGCTCACGATGGGTTGAAAGCACAAGCAAGCAAACCTGCGCATTTCTTCGCTGTTATTTTTGCTTGAGGCGGTTTGTCATTACGTTCCACTGTCGGCGGACAAATTTGTGGGCTTGCGAGTCGCTTTGTGGGAGCGGGTTATGTGCAGTGTTGGAGATGTGCGTTTTATGGTTTTGTTTAATGTTGTTCACACTTTTGACAGAATAATTTCTTCGTGGATGCAAAGCATATCTTTCTGGACACTGCGTGTAACCGTTTTGCAGCTGTTGAAGTCGCATGCAGAGAACAACAGGAAGGAGGATGGGGACAAATCCATTGCGCTGAGTCAAGTTCTAAGCGGGCGCGCTCGTTCTCGCTGGTGGCCTTGTGTTTTGCTTGCAAGCCGCCCACCAGCCAGTACGCGTTCAGGCGCATTCCCGAATTTGCAGCGCAGAGCACAACACAAGCAAGCACGCAACAGCATGTCGACCATCACAACAACCCCGCTTCTAGCAACTCACCTTGCTGTCAGCACCAGCATCAACGACAACGCGCTATACCGGCGCAAGAAAGCCGCGCGCCGCAGCGAGAAGCGTCGCATCAGCGCCGAGGGGCTCGGCGTGTGGACCAAAGTGGAGCACGCGCGCTTCCTCGAGGGCAAGCGGCTGTACCCGAACGGCCCGTGGAAGCTCGTGGCCGAGTACGTGGGCACGCGCAACACGCGCCAGACGATGACGCACGCGCAGAAGTTCCGCCAGAAGCTCGAGCGCCGCCAGCGCGGCCTGCGCACCACGCGCAAATTGAGTGAGGACGAGCAACTAAGCACGCCCGACGCATATTACACGAACTCGCCGCGCATGGCACGAGCGACTGACGCGGCGGCTGCTGCGGCGTCGCCCACGGCCGTGGACATGGCAATGCCCAAGGTCGAGATCATGAACGTGTCCGTCGCCGCCGCCACAGCGCCACAGAGTGTCGCTCACTACGGCAGCTTCGAGCAGTTGCTGAAGGACAACACGGGCTGCATGGACGCCAGCAGCTCAATTGAACGCACGGAAAGCTGCACGCTGGAGTTGCCCACGTGGACGGCAACGGAGGTCAAGATGCACATGGAGGAGACCGGCAGCCCCACGCACCACGGAGGCGTCGAGCTGCCATGGATGGACGAGGAGTACATGGACGAGTGCCTCGACCTGCTTCTGCACGGCATGCTGTGATCGCACCTGTGTGGCGCAACCTTAGACTTCTGCTATTTAATTTGATTATCAACAACACGTTTGGATTGGCTTTCCACATTTAGCACTTGTAAACAACGTTGCTGCTGGCTTCGCTTGCATTATAGGAACCGTGGTTTCGAGCAGCTAGACGAACCACACAAGAAGTGGAGGACACGAGCCTCGCACAGCACGAAATGAACAGAAAGCGATTCATCAAACACGCCCTCAAGCTTGGAGGGACCTGCCAATTGACTGACTGACGCCAACTGCCTCTGTCTGAAACGTATCTGCACAGTCAGCTGGTCTGCTGTGCGTCAAAAGAAAATCGCACAAGTGGCGTGAGGTTTCGCTGGACACACGTGCCCAATGACGCGTGTCGAAATGCATGGAACGTAGCAAGGAGAAGGACAAGACGCAGGCAGTCAGTCACGCATGACCTCGGCGCGAGAAGCGCTTGAGCAATAAAACCCAAAATTCTAACGTCGGACACGTTGGAATCGATTCTTGGCTCTATGATTCCGACGTGATTTCAACGTGCCTTTGAATTGCCATACAAATTTGATTTTTTGCATATGCATTTTCTAAGCTACGTCTTTTTTTGTCGGATCCAAGAATTGCTTGGGTTTTTTCTTTTCAATACTCTTTCGTTGGGAAGCCTTCACTTTCAAAACGGATCTCATTTCTGCTTGTCTCGAGCTTTCTATTTGAAACATTTTGAGATTGATATCCCATTTTGACGTGAACGGTGTGAACCTCTGAAAAAACATAACAACCTCAGAGGAAACAACATATATTATGTAAGATGGGGAAAGCTTAAACGTTTAACCTCTATTCAAGATACTCTTTCGAAAGGAGGCACAACAGTACTCATCATCAAAACTTGCTGAACATCATAGTCAAGTCATGTATGATGTTCAGTAGGTTCCGTGCCTGAGTAGCTCCACGTCAACGTCCCCACAGTCATTTCCAGAAAAGCATTCAAGCCAGCCAGCAACCAACGTACGCTCCAGGACTCCCTCTCACACACACCATGAAGGGCGTTCGCTGCGGACTCTTGGCGCTGCTCTGCGTGTGCGTGGCCTTTGTTAGCCTCTTGCCGACCACCGCTGTGAATGCGGCGCGCATCGATGCGATCTCGTTCAAGCCGCCCTTCGAGCGCGTGGACACCTCCGGGCGCCGCATCGTGAATGACACGTGGACGTACGGCGGCAGCGCCGAGGCGAAGAAGCACTTTGTGCGCCTCACGACGGACCGCCAGAGCAAGAAGGGGTACTTGTGGCAGATGCAGCCGCTGGGTCGCGACACGTTCTCGGCGATCCTGACGTTCCGCATCTCGGGTCTGGGCAAGCGCTGGTTCGGCGACGGCATCGGGCTCTGGTTCACGAACCACCAGAGCTTCGTCGCGGGCGTAAACCACGGCTTCACCGACAGCTTCACGGGCATCGGTATTGTGGTCGACACGTTCGTGAACCCGGAGCACAAGGGCGGCCACAAGGACGTGAGCATCCAGATCAACGACGGGTCTAAGGACATCGACCGCATCAATGACGAGGTGCGCATCGGCTGCGACGCCGCGATCCGGTACCACGAGCAGGCGGCGACGTTCGATCCGGTGCACAGCATGTCGCGCCTCAAGGTCAAGATCGAGAAGCAGCGGCTCGTGGTGGAGATCGACGCGAACTCGAACGGGCGCTGGACCGCGTGCCACGAGGTGACCCTGCCGTTCAGCGAGAACTGGCTCGAGTCGACGACGATCGGCATCACGGGCGCTACGGGCGCGCTGGCCGACAATCACGACGTGATCCGCTTCGAGGCGTTTGAGGACTTTGCCGACACGTCGACGGGCGCCGTGGACTCGGAGACGATCATGCACACGGTCTCGAAGGACTACAAGAAGTGGATGGACTCGCCCAACTGCGGTTCGGACTGCCTCATCGCCGTGCTGCAGAAGGAGATTGCGAACTTCCGCATCGAGGCCGAGCACCGCTTCTCGGACCTGAAGGAGAAGACGGAGAACACGGTGGGGAAGCTCAAGATCCAGGAGAAGGAGAACGAGCGCCGCGTGGCCGAGATCGAGGCCAAGCTGAGCAGTGACATCGACGCGACGCTGGACGCCACACACGAGAACATCGGCGCCGCCGTGGACTACAAGATTACCAAGCAGCTGAACGAGAACCCGGACCTGGTGGGCGGCGGCGGCTGGAAGACATCGTTCTCACTACTGTTGTTGGGTCTGGGCATCGGCGGCTTCTTCGTCTACCGCAAGTACCAGGCGCTCATGAAGTCGCACTTGCTGTAAGTAGGTGATGGTAGAAGGCATGCGCATGGTGCATAAGGGATACACGCATGCATGCGTTCGTAGTACATGTCAATAGCGTCCATGTGCGCATTTTCGAGCCACGTTCGCTCGTGTTGATTGATTGATGTTGCTGATGCGAGCTGCGCTGCTGACTGATGTGATGTGGTCCACACTTTCCCACACGTGGCAAAGCAGCAGCTCGAGCCTCTGTAAAAGCATGATGTCGCACACTATGCTTTCTGAAAGGCTCGACCTCGCTCGAATTTGACGTTACGTGTCATTCGGCAAAGCAAAAGCGAGGCGAGGAGCTCATTCGTTCGCGTAGCCCCTCGTTGTCCGGTATACTCGCACACGCCACCCCCACTCACACACGCACACACTACCAGTCAGGATGCTCATGAAGACGCTCGCGGTACTGGCGCTGTGCGCGCTGCAGTGCGTGGCAGCCGACCCGCTGGGCTACATGACGTTCAAGGAGCCTTTCGACCAGGTAGGCGTGGACGGCAAACGGCAGCTGAGCGAGCACTTCGAGGTGGGTGGGTCCACGGACGTGAAGAAGAACTTTGTGCGCTTGACGCCCGACCGCCAGAGCAAGCGCGGCAGCATCTGGTCGCGCCAGGTGATCGACAAGGACCAGTTCGTGGCCGTGGTGACGTACCGCATCCACGGACAGGGCAAGAAGTGGTTCGGCGACGGCATCGGCCTCTGGCTCACGCATGAGGGGCGGTACCTGAACGGCGACAACCACGGCTTCACGGACCACTTCTACGGCGTCGGCATCATCCTGGACACGTTCAAGAACGTCGAGCACCGCGGTGGCCACAAAGACGTGACCGTGCAGATCAACGACGGCACGAAGAACCTCGACACGCTCAACGACGAGACCAAGATCGGCTGCGATGCCGCGTTCCGCTACCACTCGAAGAGCGCGGCGTTCGACCCGGTCTACAGCTCGTCTCGCCTGCGCATCAAGATCGACGGCAACAAGCTGACGCTCGAAGTGGACCCGACGAACGGTGGATCGTGGACCGACTGCTACAGCGGCACGCTGCCGTTCTCGCACGACTGGCTGCGCCGCGCGACGTTAGGCATTACGGCATCCACGGGCGCGCTCGCGGACAATCACGACATCATCTCGGTCAAGTCGTTCGATAACCTGAACGACTACGGCGTGGCGCAGGCCGACGCCGATGTGTGGACGCACAACTACTCGAAGCAGTTCGAGGAGCTCGTGAACAACGCCGTGTGCGACCAGAGCTGCAAGATCTCGATCCTGCAGAAGTTCATGAAGAATTTCCACGTCGAGACGGAACACTGGTTCGAGGAGCTCAAGGAGCAGACGGACAACACGGTCGCGAAGCTCAAGGGCAAGGAGGCGGAGAACCAGAAGAAGATCCAGGCGCTCACGGATCGCATGAACGAGATGCTTGAGAGCAAGATCGGCCAGAAGATGGCCGACGTGCGCAACCAGGTGCACGCCAAGATCGCGACCAAGGTCGAGGGCGAACTGCTCGTGGCGCAGGCGAGCTGGCGTCTGCCCTTCTTCTTCCTGCTCGTCGTGCTCGCCGGGGCCGTCGCCTTCGCCTACCAGAAGTACCAGAAGCTCGTCAAGAGCCACCTCTTCTAAGAAGTCGTGTGCTGCGCGGCGTGGTATAGTCCTGGGCGCCGCTTGGCTCGGTTGCCTGTCGTTGCTGTTTGGTCTACTGTGGTGTACTTCGTGACGCCATCCGAGACAGTAATGGGAGAATGCGAATTGAAGTGTTCTCCACATACATATGAGAGAGAGAGAGAGCCGAAGGAAGGCGCGTCTGCGAATAGAAGAACGAACGAACGAACGACCCGTCGTAAGCAACAAACAAACAAATGCTGTGTGTCTGTCTCGTGAGTGGCGGCGGTTGTGGTCCATTGCGCGTGCATTGCGTTGTGTTTTGATTGATTTCTCTTCCGGTGTCTTCGTCTACTGTATCATCAATGGCTTCACAAGTCTGCCGAGTGGCTAGGTATGATGGCCATTGAGCCGCCTCATACTGCATGAGCTGTCAGATGGCAGGAGAGTAGGTCACATAGGAGGGAGGACATGGTGGCCACCTTCATTTTCATTCCACCTGCTCGTCGAGTTTTTGGACTTGCGTGCGCCGGTTGTTACAAAAACACGAGAAAGCAGTCTCCTTAACGACCTTTCACACCCATTTACTATTTGAATCTATCAAATCCAAGTGGAGGTTAAAAGATGCTAAGATGGATGTTAGGAAGAGCTCCGTTCCTGCGCTATCTGACTTGAAGGTGTCCAGTGCACAGTGCTCACGTTGGTTCATTCTCGGATCCTCCCCCAACCAGCCAAGCTAAAGTACGCGAGCAGCTACGAAAGCAACTGACAGACACCATGGGCAAGAGCGGCAAGATCGGCGGGTACCTCACGTTCTGCGTGCTGCTCTCGCTCGTGTACGTCTACTGGGACCAACTGAGTGATAACTTCCAGCTCACGTACGCGCACCGGTCGCTGAGCGAGCTCGACTCGGGCTCAGCACCGCTCAAAAGCGTCACGCTCTACAAGAACGGCTTCTCGACCGGCGGCGTGCAGATGCAGGTTGGCGCGGACCTGCTGCAGGGCAAGAACGACCGCGAGCTCGCTGAGTACTTTTCGCAGTTCATTGAGGTCGAGGCCGTGCAGGAGGACGACACCACCGCCGCCAGCGGCGCGGGCGGGGTCTCGACCGTCGCGGACCGCGTGTACAACGGCAACGGCAAGATCATGGAATCGTACCAGGACATCAAGGAAGGCGACCGTTTGTATGTGGTCGCGCCGGGCCTGCTATTCGTGTTCCCGTTCGTGAAGCTCGGCCACCGCGTGTACCTGACGTCGAAGGAGAGCCCGACGCAGAAGCCTGTGATCCTCGAGTCGTTAACCGAGTCGCCGCGCACGTTTCATATGCACAACTTCTTCAGCTATGAGGAGGCCGACAAGCTCATCAAGCGCATCTCGGAGATCGACGACGAGCACAACCGGCTGCAGCAGTCGCACGTGGGCCACCAGAACGGCAAGAAGCTCGTGTCCAAGCACCGCACGAGCGAGAACGCGTTCGATCAGGTCTCGGAGACCGCCGTGACGATCCGCAAGCGCGTGTTTGATATCCTGGCGCTCGGCGAATTCCAGGAAGACATGTGTGATGGGCTCCAGTTGCTGCGCTACAAGCAGAAGCAGGCGTACATTGCGCACACGGATTACTTTGACAAGCACACGACGTCCGAGTGGAATTGGGACCCGTCGCGCGGCGGCTCGAACCGCTTCGCGACCGTGTTCCTGTACCTGTCGAACGTCACGCGCGGTGGACAGACGGTGTTCCCAAATGCGGTGATGCCCGAAGGCATTCCGAGCGAGTACGACCACCCGGCGAATGTCAAGGAGAGCCAGGAACTGGGCTCGTCGCTCTTCGAGAAGGGGTCATGGGAGATCGACATGGTGCAGAAGTGCTCGACCAAGCTGGCGTCGTACCCGCGCAAGGGCCACGCGATTCTGTTCTACAGCCAGAAGCCCAACGGTGAGCTCGACCCGATGTCGCTGCACGGCGGGTGCCCCGTGCTCGACGGCACCAAGTGGGGCGCGAACCTCTGGGTCTGGAACAAGCGCCGCTACGGCCTGGACGAGTCCCACGGCGCGTCCAAGGAGTTCAGCGTAACGTTCCAGAACCCGACGGACAAGAAGGTGGACGTGTACTGGTCTAGCACGCTCATGACGAGCATCGAGCCGCATGGCAAGACGCTCTACACGACGTTCGACAACCACAAGTGGACACTCAAGTACGGCGAGCACGTGTTGCTCGAGTTCACGGGCAAGGCCGAGGATGGCAAGTCGCAGACGGTTGTCGTGCCGATCGAGTCGGTCAAGGAGGAGTTGTAAGCGACCGAAGGCTTTGGCTCTGTATGTGTATTGCGCCTACAGTAGCTGCTGAGAAATGAAGAGGGGTGACATCATCATTACCATAAAGGATGAGCGTGGACCCCTCATAAACAACGACAGCAACAAAAGCGCACTGTGTATCTACAAACAACGCCCGTCTTCGGCTTCATTAGTCTCATTATGTACGCAGTAGCAGAGTTCGCTCACACCTTTCGCTTCTTGTTGGTGGCGAACACCTTCGCCAGCAGCTGATCGCCGTCGCCCAGCGAGCTCTGCTGCTTGCTGCTCGTCGGCGCCTTCTGCACAAATGAGCGGCGGATCTGCTGGTGCTGCTCGTCGCGACTGCTGCTATTTGCGCCACCAGCATTGCTTTTGCCACCGTGCTTACGCTCCTCCATCTTCTCGAACTTCTTGGACTGCTCCACCTTGTCCAAGTACGCCTCGTTCTCCTTCTTGCCCTGCGCGATCTCCATGCGCAGCTTCTGGTCGCGGATGCGGTTCTCGTACGCTGCATAAAGTCACACAATCACACACAATCCGGTCACACGATTCGAATTCCTCAATACTATAGCATCGTGGAAATGCAACAAAAGCACGTGAGCGTACCGATCTTCTCGGTCAAGTGGTCCCACTTGAAGCCCTTGAGGTACTTGAGGTTCCAGATGTCGTCGTGGTAGTAGTCGCGCTTGCGGCCGCCGATCTGGCGCGTGTTGAGTACTTTCGCGACCTGCTTGGCTACCTTCTTGTCCTCGAACTCGATCCAGCCCTCCGTGTAGCTCTGCTTGCGGTTGCCGCCAGCTGCCACGCGCTTCTTGTGGTTCGTCTTGTCCTCCGGCACGAGGTAGATGCGGTTGATGTCGCCGTACTGGCCCAACAGGTGCTTCACCTTCTCGGGTTTCATGAACGGCGGCACGCGGCTGATGTAGATCTATACGCATGAGAGTAATAACACAGTAGTTAGTCGTAAACGGGCACAAGCGCAGCACCAGCAACTTTATATCGATTCAATGACGTACGACGCCGCGCTTCTCCGCGCGGTTCTTGAACGCCTCCAACTTCTCGCGCGAGAGGTTGAGTTTGGAGCGTCTGGCCACGGCCGCCACCTCCGCATCCTTCTGCTGCTGCTGCGTATCAGTCTCCTCAGTCACGCGTTGCTCTTCCTGCTCTGTCGTGGTGGCTACAGGTGCAACTGCGGCTGGTGTGGCGTGTGCTTCGTCATCCGCCATCGTGAATTTGGGCAGCTCTTGGTGTCCGATTGCCGAGTTTGAATGGTGAATGCATCGTTTCGCTTTGTGCCACCACTTTCGTACTTTATCGGACACATCTGTTCAAAGCCAAATCGTACTTTATCGAGTCCGACGGTACCTTGCGCTGCATTGCGCTCCCTCTCGCTTTTCACTTTTTCATGTTGGTTTCCGCACTCTCCTTTTCGCGCATCAAGCAAGGCGCAACACCAGCGCGCTCGCCGCTCCGAGATAGAGAGAAGAAGAAGCAGGGAAGACGAGATGGCGCAGCCCGTCGTCGCAGCGCCTGCCGCTGGAGCTGCCGCTGGACCAAATGCTGAGGGCGATGCGCCGCCGCAGACGCTCTTCGACCGCGTATTCCCGTTCCTGCGCGTGATCCTCTTCTGGTACCTCATCCAGGCGGTCACGGGCGGCGGCGGCCCGCTCACGAAGCTCCGCGAGGCCATGAACCCGCCCACGGCCGACCCGATTGGTGACGCTGCCACTGCTGCTACGACTGCCGCGGAAACGCGCACGCTCGGCGATGTTGGTGACGCGCTCAACTTGCAGCAGCACACCCCTGCGCAAGCACAGAAAGGCAGCAACGGAAAAGCTGTCGTGCCGCCGCTCAAGACGTTCCGGAATGCGTTCCAGGTAGGTGATACGATCAGTCTCCGTGTGTATGTGTCTCCAGATGAGCAGTTCCAGTTCAGCTCGGAGCGCGAGCAGGAGCAGCTGCGCTGGTGGCTCAAAGACATTCGGTACGACCCGCAGGGCAACCCGGAGAACGAAGAAGGGCAGTGGACTCACCGCCTGAACGTGACCGTGGATGACCACTTGCTCTCGAACGGCTCACTGTACGCACACGTCTTTCTGACGAAGGAGGGCTTCTCGCCCAACCCGGAGGACTCGGCCTACGACCGTATGGGGAGCATCTACCGCACGATCGAGCTCACGACGTTCCGCCCGCGCGACCAGATCACCAAGAAGCGCAACTTGTTAGACTCGCTCAAGGAAGAAGAGAATGAGGCCAAGGAAGAAGAGACTGCTGTGACGCACAGCGGCGTGGACCTTACTTCGTACGTGTCGATGTGGAAACCGTCATTCACGATCAATCTCGTGCACGACTCGACAGTGTACTCAGCGAAGCTCAAGCCGCCACCGTTCCTCGCGACTGGCATGGAGATCGACCACGATGCGCAGCTGTACCTCCCGGTGCTCTACATGAACGACTTCTGGATCCTCGAAGAGCACCTGCAACCGGTGAACAACTCGGTGACGGCACTGCCGTTGGAGTTGTCGTTCTACCCGCTGCATTTGTACAAGTTCGCGTTGTACACGCAGATGGAACAGAACTTCCAGAACCAGCAGAAGACGGGCGCGTCCACGAAGAAGGACACGGACAAGATGAAGGCCATGTTTATCGATACGAACCCGTACTTGCTGGGCATCACGGTGTGCGTGTCGATGCTGCACTCACTGTTCGACTTTCTGGCGTTCAAGAACGACGTGAGCTTCTGGCGCAACCAGAAGTCGCTCGCGGGGCTGTCACTGCGCACGATCGTGCTTAACACGTTCTTCCAGCTCGTGATCTTTTTGTACCTGATGGACAATGACACATCGTGGATGATCCTCATGAGCTCGCTCATCTCGTTGCTCATCGAGGTGTGGAAGATCAAGAAGGCGATCAAGATCTCGCGCGATGCGAACAACAAGATCGTGATCACGGGCGAGGACTCGTACAACGACTCGCCCACGGCCGAGCATGACCGCGTAGCCGTGGCGCATTTGTCATTTGTTCTCTACCCGCTCATCGTTGGACACGCATTCTACACGCTCACGTATGGCGTGCATAAGGGCTGGTACTCATGGATCGTCTCGAGCCTCACGAGCTTCGTGTACGCGTTCGGCTTTATCATGATGACGCCGCAGCTCTACATTAACTACAAGCTCAAGAGTGTGGCACACCTGCCGTGGCGCGCGATGGTCTACAAGTCGCTCAACACGTTCATCGACGACCTCTTCGCGTTTGTGATCAAGATGCCATGGATGCACCGCCTGAGCTGCTTCCGCGACGACCTCATCTTCTTCATTTACCTCTACCAGCGATGGAAGTACCCCGTGGACGTCACGCGCACGAACGAGTTCGGCCAGGGTGGGCCGGGTGAAGAAGAGGCAACCGCAGCAGCTGAGCTCACGAATGGCATAGCGACCGCGCAGATCGAGGCGACCGTGGACGCCAGCGAGGGCGTGACGGCTGAGGCAGAGTCGACCGAGTACCTCATGTCCAAGCGCTCCAAGACCCTCGAGCAGCAGCAGGACATCAACAATGTGGACTAGCCCAGCAGACGCTGAGACTGGGGATTGACTTGATTGACTGACATGGTATGTGAAAGTGCCAGAGCTGAGGGTCGCGCGTGCGTGTGTATGAAGCCATTGCAGTCAACCAGTCAGGGAAAAGAGAGGAGAAGAGAAATAGAGAAACCAACAAAGTTACCAGATACCTTTTGCGCTCACTCGAAGGGTCTCTTTCGCGCCCTTGTGTTCCCTCACTACCAAAAGCCACAAGAGCAAACGAGAGGCAACAGGAAGACAGCAGCCATGTTAGACATGGAGGCCGTGCTCGGTCTCGGTGGCAAGGAGCCCGCGTTCGACGACGACGCCGATGTGGACATCTCGCGCCTGGCCGTCAAGGACCGCGACGCCATCATGGCGCGCGTCACACCCGACGACAGCACACCGCCCGACGCGTTCGCCCTCGCGCAGAACGAAATCCGGCGGGAGGTAGCTGTGTCTATAGACATGTCTGTATTCATTTGAACACTGTCCTGAACAGCTTCAACTCAACCAGATGGCTACATCCCACTCTGTGTTTTTGTGTGTTGCCACAGATGATCGACCGCGGCATCCAGCCCAAAGGCTTCTACAACGACGACGCCGCGCGGCTCCAAGAGGAGTTCAACCGCGAGCACGTGGCCGAACGAGAATCACGCATGCAGCAGCGCGTGCAGCTGGCCGCTAAGAGCTACTTGCGCGAGACGGTGCACCGGCGCCGCATGGAGCGCGAGAAGGAGCTACGCGAAGAGGTGGAGGAGGTGGCCAAGAGCCCGCAGCTCGAAGTCTGGCTGGAGCTCATCAAGGCGGGCAGCAGCGAGGCCCAGCCGCCGCCAAGACAGGCGAGTCTGCGCCTCAGCTCCATTGGCACGCGCGCGCTTTGCAAGAGCCTGGCGTTCAACCACTCGCTGCACGCGCTCAACCTCAGTCGCAACGGACTCGATGACATGGCGGGGAAGTGCCTTGCGACCATGCTGCGGCGTAACACGAGTCTCCAGCACCTCGAGCTCGAGAGCAACAACTTTGGGCCGGCGACCGCGAAGGAGCTCGCCGACGCGCTCACGGAGAACGAGAGCCTGCAGGCGCTGAACCTTGAGAGCAACCCACTGACGGACGACGAGAAGGACTTCTCGGGGATCACGGCGCTCGGCGCCATGCTTGCGACCAATCGGTCGCTCAAGACGCTTAACCTCTGGCGCACGCGCCTGGGCACCGAGGGTGGCAAGCAAATTGCCATGGGACTCGAGAAGAACACGACACTCGTGTGTCTAGACATCGGCAACAACCGCATCACGATGCTCGACGGCGTCAAGATCGACCAGCGTCTGAGCCGCAACCGTGTGGCCTTCGAGGCGAGCGAGCAGAAGAAGATCGGCTTCCGCCAGGCGCAGCTCGCGGCGGCCGAGAAGGAGCAGGAACGCCAGGAACAGGTCCAGAAGCAAGTGGAATACGTGAGTCTGCTAAGAGCTCTGTCAGTGGTGGCTATTGTGGTTGTGGGTATGCTAACCAGAGCCATGACTGGTTATGTAGGAGCACTGGATCGAAGAGCGCAAGCTCGAGCGGCAGGAGGAGCGCGCGCGTCTGGAGCAGGAGCGCCAGCGGCAGCTCAAGCTAGAGGAGGACCGTCTGCGCCAACTCGCAGAAAGGAAGGCCGCCGAGTTCGCTGCGCGCGCCGAGCTCGAGAAGAAAAAGAAGAAGAAGAAGGGCGGCAAGAAGAAGAGGAAGTGAGCGTAGTAAGCGCACGTTGCTTTGCTGAGTCAGTCGTATATGGTTCAAAAATGTCGTATTGATGATTGGTTTTCACGTTTTCCGAGGCTTCATGGGGCTCTTCCCGCTGCTGGCACTTGTGACAGTGCTCTTCTTCTTCACAAGACTCGTTGTCGCGCTCTTGCTCTTCTGACTAGCGCCCGTCGTCTTCTTCTTCTTCGCTCCTTTCTTCTTCGAGCCCTTGCGCTTCTTCTTCTGCGCCAGCAGCTGCAGGCGGTACTGGCGCCGCACGAGGAAGCCGCGCACGCATGCCTGCAGCTTCCGGATGAAGCGGAAGAGGTTGAGCTCCCGCTGCTTGCGTCTACGCGCCGCGTCCTCTATCACACGCATCTCGTCCAGCTGGTTGCTCCGGTCTTCGTCGATGCGCTCAAAGTAGTTCATGAGCGACGCCGTCGCCAGCTCGATTTTGCGCAGCCCCTGCTGCTCCTTTAAGATTGCAGCGTCCAGCTGCAGCATCTCGTCGTCGTAGCGCTCCAACAGCTCACGCAGATCCCCGCCCACGCGCTGCTTACGCTTGCGTTCGTCGGCCTCAAACTGTTTGTTCTCGTCCGACACGCGCGTCTCCGTGCGGGTCACCGCCAGGATCTTCTCGGTCGCGGCCGTTTTCTAGAAAGAAAGCAATGCAAACAGAGTGAGCAACATGGTGATGACAATATCCTGAGAGCACCACAGCTCTCAGACAAACTCACTTGGCTTTCGAAGGACGACAGCGCGGCGTGGAGATCTTGCTCGCGACCACGCTCGGCAGTGACGAGTGCCTCGGACGCTGTCTGCTGTGTGTCCTTGAGCTGCTCACGTAGCCCCGATATGGTCTTGGCGAACTTGAGGTTCATGGCCACGCGCGCGTCACGCTCCTTCGTGAGTTCGAAGACCAACTGCTTGCAGTCGTCCTCGGCCTCACGCAGCCGCAACTTGCTCTCGCGCAGGTTCACGGCCGTGCGCGCATCCTGCTCCGTGCTCGTGCTGAAGATGTGGTCCACGCTGATGATCAGCTGCGTCCACGCGTGCGTGAACTTGGCCAAGTCCAACGACACGCTCGTCGCCGTCATCCGGCGCAGCGTGTCCCGCACCGTCTTGTCGTGCTGAGAGAGGCACAAATGACCAATTGACTGTCAATGCAATGCTTTATCACCAAGCAGTTGTTGTGAAGTTCAAATCGCACCATGACGTGCCGCAGCACCTTGTGCAGACTCTTTGGGAACGCAATGAGTTCATCGCTGCTCTCGTCCACCTCCGGCCGCTCCTCTAATGCATTCTCTCGCGCAAACCTTGCAGCCTCCAGCACACTCGCCTCAATCTCGAACTGCTCTTGCGCACACACACACAACAGAAAAATTGACGTGACCATGACTAAGGTGAGCGATGAACCAAGCTTCTGCTCTTTTCAGTCATACGTACGTGACGCTCGAGGGTGGCACCCACAGCTTGCGGGAGCAATGGCCTGGCGTCCACGAATGCGCAGTCATCGGCGGATTCCGGCAGTGTCGCGATGAGCTCGAGCGCGGCGACCGTCTCCTCCAGCACCGCCAGCACGTGGCCACTCTCGAGGTCCATCACCTTGTTCATCTTGCCCTAATGAGCTCAACGAGGCACTGACTGAGCGCGATCGACCTCAGAAAACGCGTGAGAGGGTGGGTATGGCGAGCATCCAAAATCGTTCTCGAGAGAGCGCGGACGGCCATTTATTTCGGGAGTCAGCAAGTTACGAACCCATTTTCGACTCGACCTGGACTCGACGTTCTTGCCTAGCGTCGGGACTTTTTCGCTGACGCAGCATTGCCACTGACTTTGTACCGCTGTCGGTCGCTTGTGGTAATGCCATCACCACTGCCTTCATCACCGTCGTCATCTTCTTCTTCTTCGCTGCCGCTATTGCTGCTCCAACTGTCTCTTTCTGATCCCTGCTCTTCTCCCAGCTCGTCATCTGGGATCCCGAGGGCGATCTCCTCCTGCACCTGCTGGATGATGCGATCCACCGAACTCTGGCGGTTGAACAGCGCCTCGACGTTCTTTTCAGCGTCCCCAGGTAATGACGCATTTGACGAGTTCGCATTATTTCCACCTCCTCTCAGGCGCTGGAAGCGCTCTTCGAGGCTCTCGACAGAGGGCGTTGTGTGCTTTTCGTTTCTCAGAGCCTGCAGTCGAAGTCGCAGAGCCTCCGACGCTGGTTTATGCTCTCGCTGTGCGCGCTCCACCTCCTGTTGTACCGCAAAGTTCTTCAATCGCTCAAGACGCTCGTCCAACTCACTTGTGGTCGCTGGTGCGCTGTTCGTAATGGTGGTGGTGGTGGTCGTGGCTGAGTCTGATGTTGATACAGTGTCTTCACCTGTCGACACATTATGCTGCGGGGCGTCGGGAAACCCCATGCCCGTGATGCCCATCAAGAGTGTCTCGCGCGCACTCGGCTGGTGCCTTCGTTTTTGCGCCACAAGCGTGTCTTCTACTCTGTGGATCACCTTCTGAATCTCCTTCCGACGCTCCTGGAAGAGCTGCCGCGTGCGCTCGTCGGGCACGAGACTCGCCGCTCGCTCAAAGCCCTGGTCTGCCGCTCTGTACTTCTCCAGTGCGTCGTCCACGTTTCCTGGGTGACGATCTATCGCCTCTTGGGCGTCTGCTAGCGCCTGAAACGATTCCTCGATTAGCAGATTGAGGTTCGTCGCTGATGTGACTCTGCTGCTGCTGCTGTCGCTCGCACTCAACGCCACCTGAGCCACGGGCACTGCGTACGGCACTACTTGCTCGGGAAGCTGAGCAATTGGCAGCTGTTGTTGAAGTGACTGACTGTTGGCAAACGAGAGGATGGTATCACGCGTCTGCTCCGTGTCCACGTAGATGTCGAGGCGCGTGGTCTTCGCGGCGGTTTGGTAGACCCACGACTTCCGCACGTCCTCCATCGACCGCACGTCCAGCAGCAGTTCTACAGACAACACATACAGAGCCATCGAGGAGTTAGTAGCTCACATGCGATGTGATAGCAGTGCCTTCGCTCATCATAGCCACGTACTCTGCTTGTTGGAGCTGCTAGCGGCCTCATCTGCCGACGCGAAGCCCCGGAGTACGACGAAGAGCACGTCGCGGAGGCGTAGCACCACCTGCGATCTGGGTGAGAACTCGAGCAGCTCGCGCGAGAGCTCGAGGCGCTGCGATTGCCACTTGGCGCTGTAGAAAAGCGACTTCTTCTCCAGTAGCACGAACGCGTCGCACGTCACGCGGACTGGCGGTGGGTCCATGCTGTTCTCGTTTTCGATGAGGTGGGATGGCAGCTCAACATTCAGGGTACGGTTAAACGGGCTCAAATCCCGATCCGTCTCCAGCGTTCTCGATTGAGCGCGTATCTAGAATTCTACTTACAAATCTAAAGTTTAGATTCGAATGAAGACATTCGGGCGTCATTAAAGAGGTCGTTTACACAGGGAAAGTCATAGTGAGAGCTCGATCAAGTACGACAACTCGGTTGGTGGTGCATACAAATGCACCTTTCCAGCAGGCATCATGCTGGGAAGACTGGAATTCGGCCATCGAAAGCACTTCCTGCAGCTTGTTGCAATCGATCGATATGGATACACAGCACAGCACAGGGCGGAGCGGAGCGGGGCGCTGCCTCTAGAGTAAGGTGCGAATGTGATCCCATTTTGGCATGAAGCGAAGCGCGAGAAGGGAGGAGGTGGGATTCTTGCGTGCAGCTGAAGACACATAAAAGTCTGAGTCGTTATTGGACCATTACGTCTAAAAGGACGTTGCGAGTACATAAAAAGGCTAATCAAAGCTGTGCCGCAAGCCATTTGTAGAGGGATTGGGGACGATCGTCCGGTCGACACAATAAAGTCGTCAGGCAGCCAGACTTGCCTCCCATCCCGCCATAGTGAACGCAAGTCATTTTTTTTGCGTCGCGCGAAAAGAAAGGAGACACGCTTTCACGAGCAGCTCAATCAGCGCAGCGCACTCACCCGGTCGTTCGGTCAGTCCGACCCCCGCGCGCCGCCGCCGCCACTGCCGCCACCACGGCCGCCTGCATAAAGCAAGTCACAGACAGACAGGTTGCCAGCCAGCCATGGGGGGAGACGACCCGCACTTCGACATGCAGGACTACCTGATCAACTGGAACGCGGGGCCCTTCGGGCTTGTGCTGCGGCCGGAGCTCGGCTCGGACATGCCGCCGTGTGTGGCGCAGGTGCTGCCGGAGCAGTCAGTCGCCAAGCTCTCGGGCGTGCGCGCGGGCGACATGCTCATCAGCATCAACGGCAAGAAGACCTCCAAGCTCGGGTACGAGAAGGTCGTCAAGATGCTCTACAAGGAGCGCCTGCCGGTCATCTTGCACTTCCGCACGCCGCAGGGGAGCAGCGGGCGAGGTGTCGGTTCTTCAAATGCGGACGTCAGCAGCACTCACGATAACATCAACGGCACGTTCATCACGGAACTGCAGCCGTCAAGTCGAGGCCGTGCCGTGTCGTCGACGCCGAGCATGCAGCGCGTTCAGCAGAATCATCACCAACAGCAGCAGCACCCACACCCGATCCAGCGGCCGCCGCCGGACTTCGACTCGCGCTCGACCACGAGCACGGCGACGCGCGCCGTGCCGCGTGGAGACCTCGCACAGCGAGAGCGCAAGCAGTACACCGCCGTGTGGGAGAACGGCAGTCTCGGCATTAGTTTCCGGCCGTACAGTCCGCGCGTGAACGTGCCCTGCGTGGATTTCATCGGCACACGTGGCGTGGGGCGCGGCATGGACCGCGTGTGCGTGAACGACGTGCTGATCGCGATCAACGGTGAGAAGACCAAAGCGCTGGGCGTCGAGCGCGTGCTACGCTGGCTCCTTGTCATCGAGAAGCCCGTGGTACTGCGCTTCCACAGCTCATCGAACCGCGTGGCGCACGGCCAGTCGAACTCCATTGAGAGCTACCAGCCCGAGTATGAGCCAGCGCGAGGCACGACGACGACAGCACAGAAGAACGAGACACCGCGCCTGCAGATCCTGTACGACCCACCGCCACCGCCGCCTTCACCTTCTCTAGCTCCACAACAGCAGAAGCAGCAGCAGCAGAACGATGCGCGCCGTTCGCAGCCGATGGACGCGCGCCGCCTAAACAACCCGTCGCTGAACTCATACTTGGCCTCCGCTCACCACCAAAGTGGTCGACTGGATCTGAAAGAGCGCAGATACACGAACAATGCGCTTCCTCGCGAGAATCAGATCGCTTTGGACATCAATACGCGAGTGCAGAAACCGCAGCCGAACAGCCGCGGCGGCCCGTATCGCACAGAGTACGTCGACCTGAGCGTCGACACGAAGCCGGAGATGCGGCGGCATCAGTCCACTAACCTACCGTCCGAGTATGAGCAGGCCCGCAATGGTGATCGCCCGCGTCGTTATTCGAATGACTCGATCAACCTCAACCAACAGGGAACGGTGGCCCCACAGACGCCGCCCACGCGCCGCGAAGAGCGACGTGAGCCAGTGGTGTCGTATCTCTCCAACGACCGTATTCTGTACGAGCCCGAAGCGCCTGCCCCACGTGATCCAGAGCTCGAGCGTCCTCGTCAACGTCGGTATTCGAATGCGAACTCCATCATGTCGAACGCGAAGGCTTACGGCGGTGGCGCTGGTGGGAAGACGGCCGACAGCCCCGACAGATACACTCGCGGGCAGTCACCAGCTGCTGGTCACTACGTCCCTCAGCAAGTCCCCGTCCGAGGAGCTCCAAGCAAAAGCGAAGAGCTCTCGCTCGATGAGGCGATTCGCATCGTTGTCAAGTCGAGTGGGAAACCCATTACGGAGTTCGTGTTCGGTGGCGTCCCCATCTTAACTATCAGGGAAGGCTCACCGCAAGCCAAGCTGCTGTTCACGTACGCGAAGGCGTGTCTGGCGAAGGAGAAGCAGGCGGCGTCACCTGTAGCAACGGATGTGCAACGAATGCGTTCGAACACGACCTCGTCGGTGGTTTCTTCTGTGACTACGACGACGGATATGAGAGACGCAGCGGCACTCGCTGGGGACTTTACGCGGGATCTACCGCCGCAGCAGCACTACCAGCAACAACAGCAGCAGCAGCGGCTCACGGCTGGGAACACGCTGGGCCGCCACGGCTCGTCTAACTTCCTGTCGTACAAGTTTGCTGAGGAATCCGCCGAGCGCACGCGAACGCTAAGCGATGAAGCGTCCGTGCTTCCGCCGTTCCGAGCGCCAGCTCAAAACTACTCGCCTCAGGTTGTTGCCGTTGTTCCCCCACCACCACCAGCAATCAAGCCTTCTGCTGCATCTCCACTCCCTCCTCAGACCAAACAGCCAATGCCCATGACGTCAAGCGACCGAGAGGCGCCGTTGCCGTCCGACGATTTCATCTCGCTAAAGGATTTTGTCGTGCAAGGCGACGGTCAGATCGCCGACCGGAACACCGTGTCCAGTATGAACAGCGCGTCGACGCATGTGCACTCGGTGGACAGCGAGGACGACCTCTTGACCGTTGGGAGTCAACTGGTCGCCCCACCAGTCCGCCAGCAGAGCGACAATGAAGCCGTAGCCTCTGACAGCAACCAGAACCAACAGGAGGCGCTTGCGTTCGACCGACGTGCGTTGAACAACACGGACATCAGCATCTCGTTCAAGACGGACGAGGACAAGCACGCGTCGTCCTCAGACATGATTACGCTGAGCGACCTCGCGACGAACGACATGGCAGTGACTGCGAAGTCTGAGCCTCAGCCAGAGACCAAGAAGCCTGTAGACCCCGTCGTTCAGAGGGAGATCGACGACGTGACCCACGTGGAGAAGAGCTCGTTGATGCACCCTTTGATCGCCGAGATGTACGGCTTCCTGCCAGATTTACACAACATCGTCAAGGACAAGTCTGTCGACACGCTGTTGAAGAAGAAGGGCGTGCTGGACGAGATCCAGGAGATCCTGCAGAGTCTCCAAATGGAGGCGCAGTTCGAGCGCCACTCGACTCTGGGCATCGGCACGCTGCCGAGTCTGCCGCCGCAAACTCTCGACTCTACAACATTGGCGCCTCAGCCATCGACGCGTGGGAAGCAGTGTTTTCAGTGCGGGAAGACCGGCGAACTCGCAGACCTGGCCCTGGAGGGCGGTCGTCGCGAACTCTACTGCCAGGACTGCTGGGAGGTGTTCTTCTTCAGCGAAGACCACCGTCTGCAGGAAGAAGAGACCGAATCGGTCGCCACGAGCGCCACGCCGCGCAGCACCGGCCGTGACAGCACCGACGACGCGTACAAGTACAGCTTCCACGACAGCTCCGTGAGCCGCTCGGATATGATGATTGGCCCGTGGCGGTACCTGAACGGCGACGGCACGTCCTCGATCCGTGACTCGACGACCACGATTGGATCCAGCATCACGGACCGTGCAGACGAAGTGTGGCTCTAAAGTGACGACGATGCGGGGCGTCCTCTGTAAATCGCGCATTATTTTACTTCTTCTCATCGTGATCCCCATCGATTTTGTGACGCGACAGCAGCAGACAACCGGACAGAAAGACAGGCTCAAACAGGAGATGTGGTGGTGGTGGTGTTCCTAACAAGCGTTTATAGATTTTGTCAAATGTTGTTTGTTGCTCTCATTGCGAGGTCTTGGATGTTTGAAGAGCTCACCTGTTGTGTCGCCAGCCTATGCAAATAGGAAGGACATGCCACGGACCTCGGAAGTCTATCAACTTTAGGGGTAAGTCCTGAGCGAAGTTTTGCGCGCACGCGTGGGGTGGACTGAGGAACACCAGCACGCACTCGGAAGACTCTCAACCCGATCCGTACGCTGCATACCCCCACGTGGAAGTCGAGGCATGTACGCGCGTACGTGCGCAGGAACACACAAGAGGGTGATGACTGGCTTGCTCCACGGCGAGCGTGCTCACACCTGACAACCCGGGGCTCGTACGCCTTAGGCGGGTTGCAGCGACGAACGCAGACGCACGCCATCTCTGTGAGAGAAAAGGCCTCGGCCTAGATCCAAGTCCTCTCAGCGGCGCTCTTTTCTCACTACTGTTTCTTCAACCCTGCTGCTTCACTAGTCACGGACGCACCCGCGATTGTCACGCGTTAGTAGTGTTCCAGCGAAAACCAGCAGCGTGATGCGCTGGTCGGATACTGAACAGTACCGGTAGCTCTCACATGGACACACTAGAAACGATGGCAAGCCGCAGCGTCCGCTCGAGCGCGCGCTGGTGAGCTCTTCATCCAAGTGCTCATCTACCGAAAAAGAATGATGACAAAGAGTACTGACTCCTTTGGACCTCTTGAAGTGAGGGGATGAGACTCGCTCCGATCTGATAACACCGCCCGTCGTTGCTCACCACCTCCTTCTGCGCACGACGAAAGACGCCCACAGAAAGAAAGAAGACCCCTCTTCATTCCCTCGCTCCTTCATTCTCGCATTCACCGTCCAGAGCACAAGCGATCGATCGATCGATGGCGACGCACTTTAGCAACGCGCTCAAGGCGGCCGTGACGCTGCTAGCGTCGCAAGGCCAGCTGCGCGACCCGAGCCTGTCGGAGCCCACCGTCGGTAGCAGCCTCACGAGCGAGTCGCTGCGGCTCTCGACGGCATCCGCCGACCCGTTCAAGGCGACGCTCGAGGTCGGCCCACCGCCGTACCAGAATGTGGAGGGTGAGCCGTGTGTCGTGCCCTTCGGCTCGCACGAGTTCGGTTATTCCTACGGGACGCCGTGGACAACCAACTTCTCGGCCCCAACGTGCGGCGACGAGTACTCGGTGCTCTACCTCAAGTGGTCGGCCGCGTGTCCGCTGGGCGTCCAGTTCGACCGCATCGCCGCCGTCTGGATCAACGGCGTCGAGCTGCTACGCACGTCAACCGAGGAACCCGACCGTAAGACCGGCGTGACGTGGGAAGTCGCCAAGGACGTGTCCACTTACTACGACGTGGTGAAGAAAGGTGGGGACGTCGTGGTTGCGCTCGACAACGTCATTGAGGGCCGGTACAATAGCAGCTTCACAATCACGCTCTCGGCCGAGTTCTACAAGCCACTGGCCAAAGCCAAGAGCCCGCTGTCGATCATCAAGAAGGTGACGAAGCCCGACCTCGTATTGCCCATCTCCAAGAGCAGCGCGAGCTACGGCTGGTTCACGGTCGAGCCCAACAGCGTCGGCAAGAACTACAAACTCGTGACGCTGCCACTCAACACAGAGGAGCTCTACCTCGAGCTCTTCCTCTCGCACCACCAGTGTGACGAGTTCTACTACTCGAACCCGCCGGACTCGTACGCGAAACCGCTCGGTTGGTGTGGCAGTGGACCGTTCCGCGAGGTGCAGGTGCTCGTAGATGATGAGCTCGTGGGAGTCGTGTGGCCCTTCCCACTGCTCTTCACGGGTGGCCTAAACCCGTATCTGTGGCGCCCGATCGTCGCCATTGGCGCCTTCGACGCACCTACCTACGTGCTCAACCTCACGCCGTTCCTGGGCAAGTTCCTGGACAACCAACAGCACAACGTCACGTTCTTCGTGGACTACGGCATCGACTTCTGGCCGATCGACGGCAGCTTGCTCGCGTACACAGACAAGTACGGCCATGCCACGAAGGCCACGGTGCTCGAGAAGCGCATCGATCGCCGCGTCGTGCCCACCACGAGCCAGCAAGTCGATGAGAGCCTGAACGCGAACTTCACGCTGCAGGCGAGCCGCAACTTCTACGTCAAGTCGAGCGTGACAACCTCAAAAGGTACCAAGATCTACACAATCAACCAGAAGTTGGACTACTCGAACCGCCAGCAGTACCTCGAAGGAGGCGACGTGGGCGTCTTCGAGGGCCACACGCGCGTCAAGACGACGCAGAGCGTGAGCTCGCTCTTCGGCATCGTGCAGAGCACGATCACGCAGCTCGAGGACTACCCGATCTACGGCCGCTCGTACTACAAGCCGCGCGCCGACGGCTCGTACGTGCTCGACGCTGACCTACAGAACGCGTTCTCGCGCTCGCTGAGCATCAAGGCGTCGCCGCTCGAGCTTTTGTTCCCCACGAGCTTCCGCTTCAACTATGAGCCCAAAAGCGTCTCGATCGCACTCAACGGCACGGCCTTTGTGGACTCGCTCGTCGGTGGGAATGGCAGCACGCAGGCGTCCTACACGTCCAAGACCCCGGGCGGCGGTTGCTACTCGCGCAAGGTGGCGGCCTCAGCCGGCGTGCTCATCAAGGACGAGAGCGACACTTCGTGTGCGTCGCTGCGAGTCACATCAGACGAGGCATAGAACTTCGCAAGCCAAAGCGAAAACGTCTCACGACTCTTGATGGCGTTGCTGCTATTCGCTACAAGTCTGCTACGTAAGCCTTTTGTGGAACTGTCTGGTTTGATCGTCCGGAAAACAGTACTCGCTCGAGCATTCTCAGCCACAGTTTTTGATTGAGAGTCCGGCTCTCTGCTGACCGAAAGTATCTTTTGCCGTTACAGTACTCGTTGACATGCAATTTTTTGACAGCGAAACGCTCATGCTTGTCGTGGTTGTGGCCACCACGGCTTTGTATTTTTTTTTGTGCTGGTTAGAATGACGACAACTTCGAGTCAAAAAGTACAACTGAACGCTCGAAGATCCTGACGAGGTGTGCATTTTTGGTTCTTTCGATCATTTCCGATGGACGCGTTCGCAAATTTCCGCCCTCTTCTGAACTCTTTCGCAAATTATCAGCATCATGTTGCACTAAATGCTGAACACAGCGCGGCAATACCGCGAATTAACAGAAAAAGCTGAGCATTGCTCATCAAGGTTGCTCAGCGCGTGATCAAACGCCACTTCGAAACTACAGTAGCGTGGCTAGAGCTGTCATGTAACGCCTGTGACTGTTCTAGGTCGTGGAAGGGCACTCCTTGTGTGCTATGCCTGTCTGCCCAAGGTTGGCTACAAGCCAACAGCTCATTTCTTTTTTGCTGTTGCAGTGTTGTCCCCCCTCCCGCTCGATGCAATGTCCACTGCTGTGTTTTGAAGTGCTCGCTCGCTCAAAAGACTGGCATTTCATACACGCAATCGTCTTTGCAGGTTCATGACTGGTAGCAAAAGTAGGCATTTTCAAAGCAGTATCCGCTCGAAAGGCTGATCACTCACGTGGCACAATGGACCGTCATTCGGCTGCTTATCATTCTGAACACAGATGTGTAGCCACCTCAGTGGTCAGCAGCTCAGTTCCCGTAAAAGTATATATGGCTCCTCTTGTAGTCGACAGTTCCCAGTCAATAATGAGAGGCAAGCAGTGCTACGCCACAGAGGCTCAGTACTTTATCGAAAGTAAGTAGTAGCTCGTCAAAAAATTGCGTGCGGCCATCAGAATATAGGCGCCATACATTTCTCAAGTGTGCTGTGGATTTTTTCTATTTTTAGTATCGCGTGTCGGACCAAAAAGCTCGCAAGATCGTCTGAAAAATTGCGGTTTGTGGCGCTGATGGGCCGATTTGCCGCGTCCCATAACTTTGTGTGTGCGTCATCTAAACTGAGTCTGCCTGCCGACTTGAAACGCTTGCGAAGCAGTCATTCACTGGGAGGGAGGAGCACGGACAGACAATCAGCCAGTCAGTCAGTATGACCATGAAGAGCTCACTCGCCAATTACCGCTGTTACACACACAGCCAATAAACAGACACAATGATCTCGCCACAGGTAATCCAGGAGCTCATCACGGTGCGCCAGGTGCTGCACTACCTGCCGGCGTCGCCCAAGACCGAGAAAGGCTGGACGCAACAGGAGCAGCAGCTCTTCTGGGACGCGCTCAGCAAGTTCCCGCAGGGACCGTGGACCACGATCGCCGAGTACATTGGCTCCAAGTCAACCCGCCAAGCAATGACTCACGGCCAGAAACTGCGCCAGAAACTCAACCGCTGGCGTAAGCGCCTGCGCCGCACGCCTGCGGCCGCACTCGCGCTCGCGGAAAGCTCTGGCGAGCTGCTGGACGATGACGTCAGGGCGTCGATCGCGCTCTCCTCGGTCATGATGACCTCGAGCGCGATGCCCACGATGATGACGCGCAACACGTCGCCGCTCATGACGCCGGCGTCCATGGCCATGTCCATGGCGATGCCCACGCTGACGAGTACACCGAGTCCCAATCACAGTCACCAGGACCACAATCATCGTCTTCACGATGATGAGCTATTTGTCGACAACGTCACGGTGCTCCCGCCGTACAAGACGCGCGCAAGCGCTATGCTCACGAGCACCGGCTTTGGTTTGGCACCGATCACCACAGCGGGACTCTCATCCGGCATCAGCTATTCGGAGCTCTTGATAGCGTCGCTACCGTTCACTACGAGCGGCATCGCATCGTTCTCGACCAGCTCCGAAGCGGTGACCTCTGCTGCCTTCGACCGCATGATCGCGACCATGACGACGACGATGGCGACCACCACGCCATCGCTGCCGGCGTCCTTTGTCTCATCGGAAAGGCATACGATGGAGCTCAACAGCGGCGCTCAGCACCACCACAATTTACGGCACCGACCAGCGACAGCAATGATTACTGGGCCAATGACGTTCGAGGACGATGGCGTGCGGTATGCACTCCCGCAGTCCATGGTCGACGAACTCGCAGACGTGCTCTGGGATTGAGGCTGTACGCACTCGCCATCAAAGCCAACAAAGCCCCGATTGGCAAGAGCGACAGTCCGGAGTAGGTAGCTAGTAGTTATTAGTTGTAAGTACGTGTAGGTTTTTCTCTCCTTTCCTGCGTTGCGAATGAATGGACCAAGTAATTATGATAATCAAATGCAAATGAATGAAGCAGTGGAGGTTCCTCATTCAGTTCAAGTAGTTCCTCTCTTGTAAACAAAACAAATGCGCGAATCCACCCACATCAAAGTAGCCTATTGCATCTCATTTGATTGGCTGAAATTAATTCTGAAAACTAACAAATACCATAAAATGTATGTCAAAGGCGACCCCAATGTACATACGGTACTGCTAAAATCTTCAAAAATGATAGTACCGCTTTTGACATGCATTTCGTAAAAACGGAAACTGAAGGCGAGCACTGATGTGGTCCACATTCAAAATCCTTTTTGAAATGCGTTTTAGAAGTGACGACCAAAACAACCATTTATACCAGCATTAGAGTGACCCCAACAACGATGCCACACCAATGCCAAAATAGTTACATAAACGAGCACATCTATTTTTAAGTTGCATCCGAAACCCCTGATTCCACAGCAACATAGCTATTCTAATGCAAATTCAGTGCTGTGGGCATCAGTTTGTAGCTCAAAGCATTTCAGCCTAATGGATGCTGCAGCTCAGGCGCAATGGGTTATGGACCTGCTCGCAGAAGGCGAGGAAGACGAGATGGCTTTCAATGCCATCATGGCCTTGTCACTATCACGCACAAATCCATCCGCTCGTATTGGAGGTTCCTACCCAGGACGAGCTCCAAACAAGAAGCGAGACCCACATGACAGACAATTCCGCTTGCTCCAGCAGTACTTCGCGCCTGATGATGTGTACAACGATCGTGATTTCCGGAATCGGTTTAGAATGAGTAAGAGCTTGTACAGTGCAGTGCATAGAGGTGTCGTCGAGACTGATGAATACTTTGTACAAAATCCAAACGCAGCAGGCAAAGTAGGAATCTCGAGCTTGCTGAAGGCGACCGCGGGAATTCGAGTCTTGGCGTACGCGTCTGCGGCAGATTCGATTGATGAAAACCTTGAGATGTCAGACTCTACAGTGCTGGAGTGCGTGAAGCACTTTTGCCAAGCGATCATTGTTCGATTTGGAGGGGAATATCTGTGCCCGCCCAACCCAACCGAGCTCGAGGATCTTCTGACACAGAACGCGCAGTGAGGATTTGTCGAGTTGCTAGGGTCTATTGACTGTATGCATTGGGAATGGCGCAACTGCCCTTCTGCTCAAGCTGGCCAACACAAAGGAAAGGAAAAGAAGCCGACAAAAGTACTTGAAGCCGTAGCAGACAAGAATCTCCGCATCTGACACTGTAGCTTCGGCTCTCCTGGATCGCTGAACGACATCAATATCCTGGACCAGTCGAGCATCTTTGACGACATTCTCAGTGGTCGCGCATTGCGGGCAGGGTTTTCGCTTCGTGGTATGTGAATGAGTGCCTCTATGTCATACTTTTTGGTGTCTGACGGAAATGTGAATGCTGTGAAACACACTGTACATGCTCTAGGCAACGTCTATAGCATGTCGTATCTATTGGCTGATGGCATCTATCCGCAGTGGCCTGTGTTTGTCAAGACGATTGAGAAACCAAGCGGCAAGAAGAAAAAAACACTTCGCAAAGTGCCAAGAAGCGTGTAGGAAGGACGCTGAGCGCTGCTTTGGTGTCCTCCAGGCTCGATGGAGAATCTTGGACACTCCTTGCCGACTCTGGTCACCAGAAGCCATGTCAACCGTGATGCACGCTTGTGTTATACTGCACAACATGATAGTTGTCGACGAAGGCAACAACGACGGATTTGAGCACCTTTTCAATGAGAGAATCAACCTGGTGGAGTTCCTGAATTTACAATTTCTCGACCTTCAACGGTTCCAAGTCGAGTGCAAGTTGCAGATCTGATTAACAACATCAGAAAGTTGCATGACAGGCACATGTACTTAAAGCTGCGGGACGATTTGGTTGAGCATTTGTGGGAACTGAATGGAGAGGCAGAATGAAAATGTATTTGATATTCACATAATCAACTTCCTTTGTCGGTGCCATCGTTGCTCTTGGTGCTCAAATACTTGTGTTTGTGCTGCTCTGTCCCTCTTCAGCGTTGGGGTTTGTTTTATCTGTGTCCTCCGCCGTTGCAATGTGAGGTGACGTGTGTGTGTCTGGAACGGCTGCAACGGTGACTAACAAAGTGTTCGTATCGGCCGCGATTGCAAATCGGCACAGCTCGGGATCAGCAGTTGAGTGAGGATGTAGCCGTGGCACGCCAGAAATTTCAGCTCGAAGTGTCTGGAGCACTAGTTCTCTTTTCAGCTGAAGAAACTCGTTAGCTTGTATATCATCCGCAGTGGGCTTCATGTTGAACAAGTTGAGCTGTATCTGTTCTTCGGCGAGACGATTCCGCTTCTCTGCGTTCAACGCCATTTGCTCTGCTGCTTTCACTTGACGCGAGTAGAGAGCAAGGTTCATCTTGTCCAATTTGGCGCGCTGCATCCCTGTTGGTCGTTTGCCGCGCTCAACAGCCTCTTTTGGCTGCTGCTCTGAGTCTACATCGTCACGCGTTGTTAAGTCCTCATCGCGATCATCTGGACTCGAGCCGCTAGATACATACTTACGCTTCTTTGGAGTTTTCTTTTGCTCGTTAATTGAACGCCATACTCCCCATTTGGGAGAGTTGCGAAGGATATACCAGCACTGCATGTACTTGAACTTGCCGGACTTGCTTGTAGCTTCATACAGCACCAGAGTTTGATGTTCAATGTCTGTCGGCGAGCGACCACTCGCGTCAAGAGTTGTGACTTTCTCGTGACACCCAATGAACTTGGAGACTGCGTGAGAGATCGTCTGGAACCATGAGTTGAGCGAGTTCAGGGATCGATCGGCTACAAAACAACCACTTGCTTTCAGATCTGCATCATACACAGACTTGATTCTACCATAGAAGTCATCACCAGATTGATTCGTCCCAATAGCAGCATCAGAGCTGATACACAACCAAGCTTCACATAGCGCCTTACTCGTGTTTCAATGTGATGCGTCCTATTTTACAACTACGCGTAATTACACGTGTGTGTTGAAACTGCTCCAAATAAAGGGCGCCGCCTTTGACATGCATTTTAGGGTATCTTTTTGTTGTTGCTGCAAATTCGACTTTGTGGAAACAACTTGAAGAGCTGATGGCGCAGCAGCAGCAACAAAGCTTTAAGCTGCGCTGGAGGCGGGACGGCTGCGCAGAGTACGAGCAGGTGCGTTTGATAAGCACGCCAATAGATCTGGCCTTGACCTTGACCTTGATGTGACAGGACGGGACGGGATGGATCTGACCGACTGTGTGATGCAACCATGACGTTCTCTGATGGCAGTGTGCATACGAGAAGCTGATCCCAGCGCGCTGTTTTCCCACTCTAAGCTCGCTAATTGAAGATGAAGTGGATGCAGTGCGTGGTGCACGTCGCGAAGAGCTGCGTAGTGCTAGCTGCGATCCGATGCTACTTGAGTGGACGTACGAGCTCATGCTTCCAGCTGCAGTAGCAACACCACGCTTGCTCTCCACCATGGAGATCGTGTTGAACAACGACGCGAACGCTACACGCAATGTGATGTGGTCGCGCAGCGGCCTCGATCTCAAATCAAACACCACGTACGCGTTGCAGATCTCGCGTGGAGACGGGGAGGAGGACGGTATGCAAGTGCAATTGAACGCGATCAGTGGGCAGACGGCGCCTCAAAAGGCAGAAGCGCCGTCTGAGTCGGCACTCCTAGTTTCTCTATTAGCAGCGGTGCTGGCACTCGTATATACAATCGCGAAGATGAAGTCTGCAACAAGCAGTGATCGTTCAAATGAAAACGCGTCTGCGCACATGGAGCCCCTGCTGCCGAGGTCTTCAGCCGCGCAAGACAATCAACAACAGCTGCCATCGTCAGTTCGGCTCGAGAGCCTGGACGTCTTTCGCGGACTCACGATATGCTTCATGATCTTTGTCAACTACGGCGGTACGTACGTACATATATATTTCGTACAGTTGCTATCTAGTGGTGGCACTTTTAAAGTCTAAAAGGCTGGCTGGGCTTCCTGATTCAACGGTGTAGGTGGGGGCTTTCCGCTTTTCAATCATAGCGTCTGGGACGGCCTCACGATCGCAGATCTCGTTTTTCCATGGTCTGGTAGCTTACATATTTACTGTGTTTGAGTGAAACTTTAATGAATAGTACGACTAACGCTTGTCTGAAAACGCGCAGGTTCGCGTGGATCATGGGCTTCAGCGTCTTCCTGTCGGCCTCCAGATCCTCCAAGCAACAAAAGCGCCTACAGATCGCCTCGCGCTCGCTTAAGCTTATCGCGCTCGGGCTGTTCCTGAACAGCAGCCCCGATTGGAGCCGCTGGCGAATTCCAGGTGATCCCTTTTCAGACTCACAAATGCTTTGGAAAATGATTGGCTGGCAACAGTCGCTGACTTTGTCGCTCTCTCTCTCTTTCTCTCTCAATTGATTTGTACGTCAAAGGCGTCCTTCAGGCGCTGGGCGTGGCGTACTTTGTCGTCGCTCTCGCCAATTCCGTGTCCCCACCAGCTGTGAAGCAACCCACTCGCCACATTTGCTCGCATCTGCTGCTGGGTGTGCTCCCACTGGTGACCGTAAATCTCGCGGTCACTTTCTTATTGCACGTCCCTGGATGTCCCACAGGATACCTTGGCCCCGGTGGCTCCGCAGACGGCGGCAAGTACCGAAACTGCACCGGAGGAGCTCATTTGTACGTCGACTCGCTGATTTTCGGCCGCAATCACCTGCTCCAGACGCCGACATGCCAGAAAGTATATCAGACCGGCGCTTACGACCCAGAAGGCGCGCTGAACTGGCTCATGGTCGCGACCACGGCCTACTTGGGGTACATTGCCGCCGCTGCACTAGTGATAAGAAGCAGATCGACGGGCCCAAATTACAAAGCGCGAGCTCTTGTGGCGCTTGGCACAGTGCTTCTTGTGGCGAGCGTGGTTGCTGGGGGCCTTCTTGTGGCGCACAGACCCTGGGTGCCGCTGAACAAGAACTTGTGGTCTGTCTCGTACGTGTTCCTGAGCGCTGGACTTGCCTGTCTGCTGTATGCAGCGCTGCTCGCTGTGGTGGATACACCGAAGCGATCATTGTGGTGGCGATCGTATGATTGGCCGCTCGTGTGCGTCGGCAAGAACTCGATCCTGATCTACATCATGGTGAGTCAGTCTATTAGATGCCAATGGCGTTTGAGTTGTTGCTGCCACTGATTTGAAAGTGCGACTACGTTGGCTTGTAACCTGATTGTAGCACGAGATCTGCCAGAGCTTTGCGCCGTTCGCACCGCGCCCCATCCACACGGACGTGGTGCTGAGCCACACAGCGCTGGCCCTCTTCAACATCGTCGGCGTGCTCAGGTGCGTTGATTGTCTTTATTCAAATGATCTGCTCGAGTTCACAGTCTCAAAGTGGCTTCAGCCCTTTGCTTTTGAGCCCTCTTCTGAGCTGTTCGCTCGAGTCATCAGACGCTAACCTCCACTCGTTTTGCGCTGTCTTGCGCTGCACATGGCTGATTTATTACTGGCATCGGGATGCCTACTGATGGGTCAGTTGGGTTGCAGTGGCCGTGTGGTTGCACCGGCGCAAGCTCTTCCTCCGGGTCTGAGAGCCTCAGGCGTCCGTCCAACTGGAGCCAGGGTGTTCGAGACGCGATTGCATGACTTCGCCAGCGCATAGTGTGCTGACAACCCGTACGCTGGAGATCAAGAAGCCCACGTATTTCCATGCTCGCGCCATCCACTGTGCCCACCAAAAGCTCAGTTTGCGTTGAAAACGTGGGGCTGAGAATGAAATGTACCCATCCGACACAACCTGTGTCACTATTTACGGTACCAGCAACTCAGCTGACACAGAAAAAGATGCCTCATTAATTCTTATCAAACTCTCAAGCCCACAAGAAGCCGCCTTCTCGATGACTCCACTCGCTTTCATTCAGCTACACAACACACGAGACCAGCACTCAATGCAATGAAAGGGACGTATTGCTTGGTGGTCGGTGCCAATTCATGGTGCAAGCTTCGGTTGTTTTTCTCATTCTCTTCAGAAAAACCTAGTTCTAACCCGCCAGTCCACCGCAGAGAACAAACTGCAGCGATACGCGATTGTGATCAACCCGTGCGCCAAAGCCAGAGTTCAACCCTGGGTGCCAGCCAACTGCGATAAAATAGTGATGAACACAAGATCCTCAACCATTCTTCAATTCGATCGCTCCAGGTCACTCGACGCCTCCCAGCCACACGCCACCACCAATTTCAACCCCAGCCAGCAACAGAAATGCCAATCTCCCCACACGTGCAGAGCGAACTCTTCCAGCGAGGCTCCGACGCGAACGCCACACACAGCGAGCTAATCCGCATCCCGCTCACGAGGCTATCGACTGCCGCCTCCGAAGACCTGAGCGACTCTGGGTCGAGACAACGTCCGACGAAAGGCACGATCTGGACGCCGAGAGAGCACGAGCGGTTTCTCGAAGGGCTCAAGCTCTTCCCTTCGGGTCCGTGGCGCGTGGTCGCAGCCTACGTCGGCTCCAAGTCCACGCGACAGACGATCACGCACGCGCAGAAGTACCGCCAGAAGATCGCGCGACGTCAGCGAGGGTTGAAAATCGCCGTGCAGGACCTCGTCGACCCGAGGTCCTCGGAGATAAATGGCCACCAGCAGCAACAGTCCTACCACCAACAGCAGCAGCAGCTACGAGCGAGCACCTCGCAGCTGAGCAGTGGTGAGGACCTGGAGTTCGATTTGGAATTTGATGCCGGCTCTGTATCGGACTTGGAGCTTGCAACATTCCTCTCGGAGTTCAACCTCGCAGGTGAGGCTGACAAGTCTGAGGACACCATCGCACCATTCCATCCCTGGTGATGGTGTGCGTCTTGTTCTTTATTAGTACATGTTTCCAACAAACTCGATGTTGAAAGATCTCTACGCAGATCGCTTTTAGGTGCTTCAGAGTACTCGGTGAATCGATACACAAATCAGTTTCACAGCAATTACAGCAAGAGAAAGTGTTGTTTCTGATTGATTCATTGATTAATTGACAACAAGAGAAAGAAGAATAGGCACTTGGGCAGACTTGGGACTGGAGATGGTGAGACCTTGCAGAGACTTGGAGCTCTTCGCCTTGATCTCTTTGACGCTCGCAATGGAAATGGTTTGGTCATCAAGGAGGAAAAAAACGATACGAATATGCACCCGAGCACGAGCAGAATCACAACAGGTAGCGCCTAGAAAACACACTACGAGAACATACTCACTCGCCAAACCAGATTTGGAAGTCGCTGTGGCGCTCCTGCAGGAGCCCATCATCCGACGATGGAACAGAGCGCTGGTCGTCGTGGCGGTGGTGCTCGTAGGGTGGTTCCACGAACGCAACCGCCTCATCCAAGCGCCACGATGGATACGACGGCTCACCAGCCAGCAGCATCACAGCGGACTCGCTCAGCAGCAGCTCGTCCGGCAGGTTGTTGACGTCCTGCATAAGCTCCTGGAGGAAAGGGCTTACGTTCCCAGCGACGATGACGGCATTTTCGTCTTCGTCTTCATGGTCCAGGACCAGCAGTCGGTCGCTGTCGACCACCTGGGAGCTCTCGATGCTCCAGTCCAACACCAGGTCGTCGAGCACGACGTCCCACATGGAGGGGTTCATAATCGACTCTGCCGGCTGTGAAGACATATTGGCCTCACTCAAAGGCACCACGTTATCCTGGCTGCTGCCAATCGGCTGTGGCTGCGGATGGGGCCACTCGGCCTGCAAACGCTGCTGCTGGGTCAGCAATTCGAGGTTGCGTGCGCGCCGTGCGATCTTCTGGCGGTACTTCTGCGCGTGGGTCATGACCTGGCGCGCGCTCTTCGTGCCCACGTACTCGGCCACGCGTCGCCACGGACCGGCGGGGAAGACCTCGAGGCCCTCCAGGAAGCGCTCATGTTCCTCGGGTGTCCACGCCTTACCGAGTGTGGTGGTGGTGATCGCATGCGCTGAAGGTGACAATGGATTAGTGGTTACAGGCGGCAGGCGTGTCAGTGGGATGCGGATCAGCTGGTAGCGTGTGGTGCTCACGTCGTCAACGACTTTTGACATCTGTCGGCGAACGCGAGGGGTGATGGTCATCGTGAGCTGCTGAACTGCTGGCTGTTGACTAACGGTGTTGTTGCCGGTTGTTGGCTGCTTGGCTGTGGCGCTTGTGGTCGAAGGGGCGAAAGCGGAAATGAGCTCGTGGGCGGAGACCGAGGGGGCGGTACGAAAGTCTCTCTTGACTTACTCTCTTGTGGCTTGAGCCTCAAACAGCAGACAGCGGCTGTGGATCTGCTGCGCTGGTCGTTTTGTACCCACGTTCTTGGTGGTGATGGTACACGCCTGCCCCACAACAACAAGCAAACGCACGCACGCACCGCTTTCTGGACGTTTGCGTATACGAGCACCAATCTGCTCAAGTCACAGGCGGCGGCCGCACGCGTATATATCACACGCGAGCGTGCAGTGACGCTGCCGCCAGTTGATAGACTGAAGCCATAGATATACGCGCGCAAGCCACGCCGGCCGGCCGGCGACGTGCCCTTCTCCCAGCGCCTCCTGTTGCACACGAAAGGGGGCGAGGGCACACACCGAGTCGATTGGTCGAGTCAAGGCACCACCTTGACGCCAGTTCCCCCGTTCGCTCGTTTTCGGTCGATCCGTCCGCGCAAAAAAGGCAAGTGAACCCATTTCTGGTCCAGAGTACCCATCGTACTTACGTGAGTAGTTGTGCGGCAGGGAGGCAATATGCGAATCGGCGGTGCTTGCCTCAATCAGAAGGAAGCGACGAAGCAAGAGTAAATGAAGCAACGGAGGCAAACGCGATGATTCAGTGCATCGTCGCTAGCGATGTTGCGAGATCCTTTGTCGCTGTAAGCGAGCAGGAGTGGAGGCGTGGTATGGCCGTGGCAGTCGCCGCAACACAAGTATGGACATGGAAAAACGACGTCGACATGTCGCTTACGGCGGTGATAGCGAGAACGGATGCCATGAGGAAGAAGTGAAAGCCATCTACAGCCCCACGGTGAAGAGTTCGACTGTGGCAATTGGAGTGGTGGCAATGACTCCGGCTTCGCCTGTGCTGACTCGCATAACGATGGTTAGAGTGAACAGCGACAGCAGGAGGACGGTTGTTTATCAACATGCGTCAAGTGATACAATCAGAGGTAGATATTAGTTCCTGTTTCTCTGCTACGACTATCTATCTCGCCATTGCCACTAATGTGACGTTCTGATATATGTTTACAACTTCAGATTGCTGAGATGGCCATCCGGATCCATCTTCGGCTTGGGCCAGGCAAGGTACTCATACTGACGGATCAACGAGAGGCGGAGAGAGCTGAAGATCCAAGTGGGAATAAGATCTGGGATCTCGTGGACGCGGGCGTGAACGTACGGATCGCCCCCCCAAAGAATGCACTAGAAGCTCTGCATTATTGACGAGCGGATAATGCTGAAAAGTGTGGGTGTGGCTTGTGAGATACATGGGTAATGGACGGATGCTGGACTAACGGGTTCTAACTTTCGCCTTTGTACTTCTTTGTTTCAAGATCCCAGAACTGGAGTGATACTAGAGTGGGCGCAAACAATGGCGGTATATGTGTTCGAGGGAGGACTTTTCGTACTTGATGGCAGAAAACGATTCGCGTATTCATGGTTTAAGTCGAGAGTTTTTCCCAAGAGAGCGCTACCCGGTTCTCCTGCAGAGCAACAGCCCACTTTGTGCTGTCGATGCCAGTCATCGAATGCTCCAACCACCTCCAGTACTTCTTCGGTCACCTACGACTCCGCTCACTTCCACGCATGTTGCAGCCGCTCCGCAACCCAGCACGATCACTCCTTCCAGTCCGAGACGTGAGAGAAAGCGACGACGGCTACAACCTGCTGCACGTCGGCAACACCTTTCAACGCCCCCACAGATATCAAGCATACGACCACGATATGCATATGGTGTCCCTATTCCGTTTTGGTTTCCAGTCAATGGCGTGCATCCAGGCTTTACTTGGTGTCATGCGCTCACTCATAGTATTACAGTTTCGCGTGCAGAAGGCGCTACGACTGATCACTTTGCCTCTCGCTCACTCTCGTTCGTGTCAATACGCTGCTGCTGGTACGATCGCTTCTGTCGCATTCATGATCTTGACAACCTACAGACAACGCTCAGTGGTTTCCAGCGACTGAGTCGATGAGGATCGGGTAGCCCGAATCGAGCGGGATGTGCGGGTTGCGAATAGACTGGCAGATGGCCGGGATATCGGTCTGCGGGTCCAGAAAGTCGGTCAAAAAGACCAGCAGCTGGAAGTCGTGAATGCGCTTCACGTACTCTTCATTGCGGTAGCGCTGCAGCTGCTCCTTGAGTGCCGCGCGCGAGCGGAAGCTGCCCTCGCGGTTGAGCTTCGGGAAGTCACACTTCATCTCCGACTCGTGGGTTACCACCGGCACGACACACAAGAAGAAGTTGTTGTCCACGTCCTTCGCAGGCTTGGCCTCCACGAGCGCCGTAAACGTGTCTTGGATGCCACAGCTCTTCGGGTCGGCCTCATGCTCCACGAGCGCGCCGACACTAAACATCTCGACGCACTGGTCGCTCACCTGGAATGCCTCAAAGGACGCCTGGCCTTCCTTGTCGAGGGTCACCTTCAGAGTCACGAAAAGTGACTCCTTGCCACCGGCGTCCGCTTGGAGCTGCGCTGCGAGCAGCACCTCGTGAGCTGAGAAATGGAACGTCTCTTCCTCGCGTGGTGGGTGCGAGAAGACCCAACCGACCTTCTCGCGACCAAGTGCCTCGGCAACCGCGTCCACCTTGTCGGCGTTCGGGTCGTCGAGCACATCAAAGCCGTAGGGCGTGCCTTCCTGTGGCGGCTCGTAAATAAAGTCCACGGTCACCTCCTTCGTCTCCTCGTTCACCGTGCCGTAGAGCCATCCACAGCGTGACTGCTGGAACGCGAACTGGCGCAAATAGCCCTGGAAGTCGTTGCAGCTCGTGGTGTCTAGCACCACTTTGCTCACGTGCGCGCTCTTCTGTGCGCTGATCTTGTACTCGAACTGCGCGTCCATGCGCATGAACTCGCCGAGCGTCCAGTGCATCTTCATGTCGCGCAACGCCTTGAGTCCCGGGCGGAACGAGTTCTTGTTCGCGCTCTCGTGGTACGTCACGTGTGTGATCGTGCCGTCTGCGTTCACCTTGGTGCCCACGGTCCCACCCGTCGTGATGAAGTCGCCGTCGTAGTCGAGGAAGAGCATGTCGCCATGGCCGATGCCCAGTGATTGCAGCGTCTCGTGGTTCTGCGCCACGCGCACGTGGTGCTGGTCCAGTGATAGCTGCTGCACGCCCACGGCGATTGCGTGCTGTTGCTCTACCCATTGCTTTACATGCGCGACCGTGGACTGCGGCGCGAGGTCCGGTACGCGCCAGATGCCGTTCTTGGAGCGCACGCGGATCAGCATCTTGTGTCTGTACTTTGTTTTGTTCTTTGGATTGGATCCAACTCTTCGGCTTGGCTCGGCTCGGATCGGCTCGAGTAATCTAATTGGTGAAAAGTAATACCTTTCAAATCCGGTAGTCAAACCCAGGCTGATGAAGTAAAATGCTGCATGATTGCCTCCGAATTGACACATGTTCGCCCGCGGAATCCAATACTCAACTCAGTATCCGCTACAGCCACACGAGATTGTAAAATCTTTCTTACTTTGATCGACCGATCTTGTGTCCTTAGTAAGGGTTTGTGACCATGCGCATTGCCTGCCTCCTCTCCACGATGAGAGACAATGCAATCCCCATCAGCTCTTGAAAGCAGAAGTAAATCAAGGCAGTGTCTGCTCTTTGGGGGTTGTATGTGGCGCACCTTCTTCGGGCGCACCATACACAAAAATAGACATGTCTTGGTAATTCGTTGCCTTGTCACACGTGTCAACTTGATGTTTGTGGCTCGTTTGTCTGGATGGATGGCTGCCGTTTATTTGTTGACTGGTTGATGTGCATGCATGTCGTCTGTCTCTTTTTCAGTGGAACGGAACCGTACATGTGGCAAACAATGCAGGTGCGCGTGAAGATACTTGCGCGCGATGGCGTTACGGTGGCTCATGATACAGACCGTTGCGTGCGTGGATGAACGAAATGGAAGGGCGAGCCAACTGGATGGAATTGACTGTGTGAGTGTGAGTATGCCGCCTTTGTAATGCGTTCGTTCAGTATCGATTTCGACATGTTCACCAAGTGCGCGTGATTTCAGTAAGTGCACTTACGCTCGCATTAGTGGGAAATCTATCAAGTGGCGGGCGGTGGTGAGTGGTGAAGACAGAAGAACTTCGAGGGAGCGCCTCACACTCAATGGCGCTCGCTCGTCAGTCGAGTGCTCCTCTCCTGCTTCCGCTGTCTGGTGTCTGTATCAAGTCGCGTTGTTGTTGTTGTTGTTGTTGCTGGTGGTGGTGGCGGTGGTAGTGTTGTTGTTCTCGCTTGAGACCAGTTAAACCGCTTAGTCGAAAATGGTGGCCAGTTGCCAGTTGCCAGTCTGTGCCACGTTTGCCGTGTTACTTGCTGCGAGCCAATCACTTGCAATCGTGTGTGTTTGTTCGTGCATCCCCGCCGCGTACTGTATGTATCCATTCTGTCCGCTCGGCACGTCGCATTTGATGTTGCGTGGCAAGCGAACCGTATGTAAACCTTGACACGCAACAGACAGCAGGGGGTTCAGCAATCGGCCTCATCCAACAGAGCGAGTGAGCAGCTAGTTCTCTGGGTGGACCTCCGGAACTACGATAGGCGCTTCACTTTGGGGCCAGCATCCGTTCTTGATTGCTTCCTCCTTTCATCATATATGCAGTCCAAGCTACGAAGAAAGCGCCACTGGAACGATCACTACGGGGCGGTTGCCAAAGGAATAAAGTCAGACGCGGATCTCGTGGCTCTCTCTTCACGTGAGTCAAGTGGCCGCCAAGTCGCTGACAGAGTGAGTGTCAAGTTGTCATGTTGTTGTCATGTGTACCGCTTCAAGCGGTCCATCTGTCCTGTTGTGCCAGTCCTAGTGGTACATCGTGAATATTCTTCGTGTCGGTCGGTTCAAGTAACCGCCATTGTGTGCTTTCTTCTTCTGTCTGCGATGCTTCCCACCTGAGAAAAGCGCCAAAAGCGTGTGAGGGGCCAAAACCAATATTCCTGTCTGTCTCTTGGGCTGGCCGCTGGACGCCTGCATGAATGGCTGGACGCCTCCACACACACACGAGCGCACACGGCGGGAACAGGAGGAAGGAAGATATGCGCCCTATCCTCCTACTCACTTGTCAATTCCCGCTCTGCCACGCAGCCACTAACGCCCAAGCAGCACCACAGTCAGCAAGCAAGCATGATCTCCCCCAAGGTCATGGTCGAGCTCCACCAGGCCAAGCTCGTGCCGACGCAGTTCACGGTCACCAAGCCGGGTGAGCACGCGTGGTCCGCGGCCGAGCAGCGTCGCTTCTGGGAGGCGATCCACCGGTTCCCACAGGGCCCCTGGACGGCCATCGCGGCCTACGTCGGCTCCAAGTCCACGCGCCAGGCCATGACCCACGCGCAGAAGCTTCGCCAGAAGCTTAGCCGCTGGAAGCGCCGCGTGCGCAACGACGCCTCTAACTCGAATTCGTGCTCTTCGGGCGCCAGCAGCCCGTGTTCCGACCTGAACGAGTATGAAGAGGAAGAGGATGACGACGCGCTCTGTGCGATGGACGACGAGGACCAGCACAAACAGAGCGTAGCAGCCGTCGGCATGAAGCACGAGGCGCAACCCCACCAGCCGCAGTTTGAGTACAACAACCACCAGCACAACGAGCACGTGCCGGCCAAGTCATTCTTTGAGATGTCGGCATCATCTCACTCTCCCGATGACGTGGCGTGCGACAACGACGCGTACCTCGACCATCTGCTCTCGGATATCGAACCCGTGCTCGAGCACGTGGCGATCTTCACGACTTCCCCGCGGTCCGAGTACGAGGCGACTTACTACAGCGAGTTCGCCGACACGACGCCAGCCATGTCATCATCCTTGTCCACATCGTCATCGTCGTACGAAGCCAAGCAGCCGCTGGTTTCTGACCACGCGGGTATGTTCGCGCTCTACTCGTCGTCGCCGCACTTTGCGCTGGCGACTGTCGGCAATGGCGCGTCGCTGCAGCACCAGCAGCACCATCAGTCGGTGGACGAGTACGCGGCTTCGGTCGATTTCCGCCTGTGAAGCATAGATCGATCATAGTTTTGTTAGTGTTGTAGTGTTTGTTTAAGATATTAGCGGTCGAAAGCACCGAGCCCCTCCATTAGATTAGAAAGTGCTGCTTTATCCAGCATGCAAGTCGCCCATACTTTATAAATTAAAACAATTTGAGCCATGTACGAGCGAGTATCTACTGTCCCAGATGGCCTTAAAATCATGAGACCTTTCGATTGAAATCCTTTTTGAAATTTTTTGAATTTGCTCGGATTTAATTCTACATGTATTGTAATAGCCACTTAGTTTGTCCAATTTAATTGTAATTCGACGGTTTTAGACGCTTATTTAAAGTCTCGAACCCTTATTTATATATAAAAACTGTGCCCTAGTCCTTATTAAGAGCCTGATCCTCTTTTAGTACACCATTTAACTTTCTATAAATATCACTGACAGTCCGATTTATTTATAATTCAGGCAGAATGCCCACCTTGCAAAGTCTATTCTTGACACACAGACATATAAATCTGCATTCCAGTGAGAAGAATGCAGACTTTGGCACGCATCTCAGTAAAAATTGGCGGTATCGACAAGCCAGCAGGACGAATATGCGCGTCGAGGATGCAGAATTTACCTTCGAGGCTGACACCGATGATTTTGAGATGGTGTGCGCGAAGGTTGGAGAGCGCATTGTCGCAAGCCTGGAGTTGTGCGAGACAAAGACAAATCGTCCTGATGCGAATATCTGCCTGAAGCCGAGCCTGCACGCCGCTCAAAACGACTTCACCGCCCTCACAGCCGAGAATTTCAGCGCCAAAGTGACAGCGTCCAGGTCCAACTACTACAAGCGCATGGAGGACTCCGAACCATTTGTCGTGAAGCTGTTGGAATTTGCAATAAAGAGATTTCTGCACAGGCTGTTGGTATTCATCGTGCTGCTGCCTCACGTGTGCAAGAAGTTGCGCTAGCCATCGGCTTATTCTTGTCGACCAGCCAGATGTTGACGTCGACGAGATTGCTCGTAATCACTGGGCAATGATGCACGCCAGACAACAAAATGGAACCCAGCCGTCTCTCTCTCTCTCTCTCTCTCTCTCTCTGCTACAGCAGCTTTCTGCAAATGCAACATCTGGATGTGATGAGGGCAGCAAGCGGGCACGATGGTCGAGAGAAAGCGGTGATCCGCACCATTACTGTTTGCCTGAACGGGTTAACAGACTTGCAGCTCGCAATCAATGTGCAAGAGCTGCGTCAAGCGCTAGGACTACCAAACTACAACCTCATGGTCGATGGCGTCTTCTCGTCCTTCGTTCCACCATCAGAGTGTAAGAATCGTACCACACTTAAGCGAGTGGGGACTGAAGATAGCTGCCGAAGGACCGAGTGAGATGGGCGCTGGTCTGGTGTAGAGCTAGCGAGGAAGCAAGTTGGAGACGTGGGTGGATCGGACGGATCGTGCTGCGGCGAGTGCTTGGCGAGGAGGAGAACTTGAGGAGAAGTGATTGTTGTTGATGATGGTTAATTGGAAAGTGATAGTTATGCTCCTACTTGTTTGTTTCTGCCTTCTGACCTCTTTGTTTCTTGTCCAAGGGGCATCCTATGGGTAGTGCATGGGCCGTAAGGCACAGGCGCGTGTCTCTGTCGTAGGACACAGATTCTGCCTTACCTTGTATTTACCCCCACTGGATTCTTTTGATTTCTTCTCTATCTACAATGAATCTTCGACCTACAGCACGCGCCAAGCATGCGAGGCACATGCTCGATGTTTACGCTATTTTGTTCTTTTACTATCCTGAATGTTTGTAAAAATGGGAAATGTCGATGGCTAACACGTTGAGAGTGATGGTCCATCCTTACAAATATTACACGCCACTAGAATCGGAATGCGCTTTCCACGCGCGAAAGGAACACGAGCGATCGCTTTCGTTACTCTCTCCGATCATGCGTATTGACGCATGCTGTCCAAGCCGTTTTTGACGTTTCGTCCAGGAAGAGCAGCTACTCTGAATAGTGGTACCAGCAGCACAACTTCGCAGCAAATACCTTGATCTCACGCGAAACGGCTTCGCGGGTTCGGCGCTCAATCACTCTGCGCGACAGGTGCAAGTCAAACTTGAGGAGGCGAAGGATGCTGAACGCGGACAGACCTTGCCGATGGGCACCAAAGTGCGCGCCCAACTCGTCCTGACACTCCTCTATGTAGAAACACGGGTAGTTCTTCACGTACGCTGATACAAAAGTGACGAGCTCGAGTGCGTGGAGTCTCGTTATTGCTCGCTTCCCGGGCATTACATGGCCGCACTGCTTGAATTTACTGTACCAGTGGCGCGCTGTACGACCGGAGATGCCAAAGATGCGCGTCACGCGCTCGCGCGGGATGCTGTACGCATAGTGCAGCGTCACAACTCGCCATCTGAATTCTGATGAGCACATGCGGGCGGCCACCAGTTTGTGCTTGCAAGCAGACCGGATCTGTCGCTTAATAGTTACAAGCATTCTTTTCCGCTTGGAACGCTGGTTCTGTTTTCCACTGGTCTTTATGTTTTCCCTTATTACAGAGTGGTTGGCGAATAAAACCCATTTTTAAAAGCTATCTGCTCCCGATTTATTTAGTATTCGAGTCATTTAAAACTCGTTTTGGAGAGCCTCTGTTATGGACATACTGAGTGGTTACACAATAGACTTTACTTTTACAAAAGGAGACTCGGGCGAGTCAGCATGGCAAAAAGCAAAACACTGTTCGCCTGAACTACTGCATGATAGAACACAACTTCGCATGTGCTGCCGCCACAGGGAGCGTGAGTGAAATGTGCGGATTCGTTTCAGTCCAGAGGTCGACGGACGAATGGCGGCGTCGTATCTTTTCGCTCATCCGTTTGTTCGCTGGTGGCCGAAGATGGGAGATTGTACCCACTGGAGGCGCTTGATTCCTTCTCCTCAAACTCGGAATATTGGTCGTTGTCGTAACGCGCGGGTTGAAAAATAAAATAATTGGTACAGTTGAATCCCACGGATACACTTTCTGCGGTCACGGCTCGCTGCCCCACAAAAGAATACTGGGCGAATCTGAAGACGTGTGGGTATTTTTGCAGCAGACGCGCGAGAGTGATTCCCTCGTGGCAAACGCTCATGCCAGCGCACCACCCGACCGATATTATCTATTAACGTGTACTGTATTGTCGCGCCTGGGCGGAAAAACTCACGGAAGTGGGTGCATGCATTTCTGGAGGAAGGCAGGACGGTCGCCTTTGTTCGGCGGCTTGCATGGACACTGAAAGAAAACACACGGATACAGTGTCTGCATGTGCTGTGCGAGTAATGCTGCTATAACAGCAAAAATAGGCGAGTGCATCGCTCTTTGGTGGCGTTATCGAACTCACCGCTCGCTCGCAGGCGGGTCCGCTCAATCACTACTTGGCGAATGAATGGCTTCGAACTCATGATGCCAACACTTCATTAGATGAAGACCACCACTCATAACCTCAAAGTTAACCCATGCCAGCCAGCATGCAACACCGCGTCCAGTGGTGACATGTCCATACAAGTCGAGATGAACCCGAATAGCAGTGTAGTGTATTGAGAACGATGGATATTCACACGACTTCGAGACGTACGTGGGTGCTGCTGATCTGCTGATCTGCTTGCTGCTGAAGAGGTCACTAGAAAGTTCGTCGAATCAGTTTTTGCCGTTTCTCAGTCGATAACCTTCTCCCAACACCCTCTCTGAGAACGCCTTGTACTTAGCTCTTCGCAGTATCAATCACCACCAGCAAGTACCATGAGATCTAGGCCACTCCACTGAGCTTGCACCTCCTCGTGTCCACCGAGCAAAGTCACAAATGCCGTCGTTCATTCGAGAAGAGCCTCGATTTGCCTCGCTGTCGTTCAAGACGCACGCCAACCGCGTCCTCATCTCCTCTTGCAGGATATGAGTGATGGTCACTTCAGCTTCACCTCATCAACAACACCGAAGCCCAGGGATCACGCGAACCTGTGGCGTCAGCACAGCGCACGCGTCGTAAGCGTTCGTCTGCACCACGTACTCCGCGAGGATGCCGCTCTTCAGGCTCCTCACGTACCGCAAAGAACGTGAGGAGAACGCGAGCGCGTGCGTATGCGTCTTACTCAGTTCAGAAATCGACGAAAAGTCTGGTGTTGTGATTTCGCTCATTCGTTCGTTCGTGTGATGTCCGAGAGCGCGACGATCGGAAGGATCGCACCCATCGGCATCGGGGGTGCTTGGCTCTTTCTCATCGTTCTTACAATATTGGATGACCAGGTTCGTCCGTCGTAACGCGGGTTGAAACATAAGCCGATGAATCCCACGGATACACTTTCTGAAGCCACGGCTCGTTGTCACACACAACAAATTTCGCTAGAGAAAACAAATAGTGGGTGGGCCTTTTGCGACGCTCACGCCAGCGCACCATACCACGCAACAGCCTTTTTCACACATTATTATCTACTGATGTGTGGACTGGTGAGCGGACTCAAGGAGGGAGGTGCGTGCGCTCTGAATGAAGGCTGTGCGGCTGCCTTGGCTCACCTTGTACGGGCTCTAGAAGAAGACCATGTGTTGTACAAGCAGTGCTGCTGTAGCAGCGGAACGGGTGAGTGTGTTGCTCGCTCCCTTGGTGTCGTTAGTGAGCTTATCGCGGACTGGCACATGGCTTCAAACTCATAGTACCAACATTCGGAGACCATCACTCAGAACCTCAAAGCTTCGAGGCAAGTCAACCCAAGTTAACCCATGCAAACATGCAAGGCCGCCGTGTCCTTTGTTGGCATGCCCATCGGGCAATGCGATAGAGCTTGTGGGGCAGTGTAATGGATATACATCTAATGCAGGCGTCAGAGCCATTACGTGTGCGCTGCTGAACTGCTGGACAGGTCGACAAAATCACTCTCGCAAGCACGGAGTGGTCTTCAACCAACCGATAGCTGCGCTCTTCTTAAAATGTGGGTGGAGCTCTCAGCGTTAGCTCACAAAGGTGAGAAGCGCTCAAGTCTTGGGTGCATCTTTGGAGAGAGAGAGCGCTCCAGCAACCACCTCATTACCAAACTTACCAGCAGGTCTTCACATCAATCGACGACCACCAAAGACAGACAGAGAGCCGTAGCCCTGAGCTCTTCATACAACAGCATCACTTAGCTGCCAAGCACCAACCAAGCATCAATCCATCATGACGATTACGAGCCGCGTTCAGAGCGAGTTCTTTGAGAAGGAGCAGCATCAGGAGCGATTGATCCGCATCGCGCCGCACCAGGGCCGCGTCGGCCGGTCCTCGTCACCTTCATCCAACCAGTCAGCAGCACCGGGTGGCTCCAATTCCAGTTGGGGCCTCTCGTGGACCGACGACGAGCACAACCGCTTCCTGGAAGCCATGGAGCTCTTCCCGTCGGGCCCGTGGAAGGTGATCGCCAACTACGTCGGCACGAAGACGCCTCGCCAGACCATGACCCACGCGCAGAAGTACCGACAGAAGATCGCGCGTCGCAAGCGAGGGCTCAAGACGACCGTCAAGCAGCCCGATGAGGAACTCTCGCAGCCTCGGGCTCCATCCCCACCACAGCAACTACAGCAACTTCCCCCATTCCCAGCAACGCCACACAACGCTATGCTAAGCAACGATGTAAACACCACCACACTGCATCAATATGTACCCATCTTGCCCTGGTCAGCGCTCACGACCCCGCAGATGGTGATGCAGGAGCACCACGACTTTGTGCTCGACGCACCAGCGAACGTGACGCTCTTTGAGAGCGACGACGACTTTGCACAGTTCCTGCTCGAGGACTACGAGCCGCTGCTCTTCTCGGACGACCTGGATACGTCGCTCGAGGACGAGATGGAGATCAGTCGGATACTCGCCGAGTGCGGCTGGTGACGAACGAACAAATGAGGTGAAATGCTGAAGAGCTACGAGCCGTTGTTGCCACTTCCATCCAAGGTGGCGAACAATTCGAAACACATGCACACATACACTACACAAGCGCCCAAGAAGAAATGAGGCAGCGGTAAACAACCGAGCGAAATAAGCTACTACCGCAGCTTACCAGTCAGCACAGAATTAATAATTGACCACTAAGAGTAAGAGATCAACTGACGAGGATGCCGAAAGTCTGAGGGCTTCCCTTCCATTAGAGTCAAGAGCTTTTGCGCAGCTCAGCGTGTTCAAAGATAGGAGGCTGTAGGAGTAAACTGAGCTGAACTGGGCAAGAGCGTGCTCTCCCTCCCAGGTGTCTGTGCACCAATGAGCTGAAGCTGTTTGAGAAGAGCTCTTGGGGTGTAATACTGCAGTGAAAACAGCATGTGGGAGAGTAAGGTGTTCTATTTAACTGCTGTTGCAGTTTAAGAACCTTGAAACCGTCTGATCAATGCGAGTGAAAACAACATGCGAGCACCATCACTCGCTGGTGTACTGGAGTCGAAGCGCTTGGGTCAACCGCGAACCTCAGGAACAGAAGGACGCTGAGGCAGCGGCTCCATTGGGCGATCCTGAGTCAGTCCACCGCATGCCACTTGGCGTCGCTCTCTCTTTCTCTCTCTCT
>JAASGO010000649.1:0-17664 GCA_023334245.1 Globisporangium cederbergense | reverse complement strand
GCGTCGACAGCCACGTCATTTAATTCCTCTCTTTAAGTAGACAAACATATCTAAACAGCGAGCTTCAATTCGAATTTCATCATCCGTGGCGATGTTGCAAAGGGGTGGCCGTATAATTTTGTCTTGCACTTTATATGCACCTACATTATTAGTAGCCGCGAATGAAAATGTGTATTTTGGGTACACCAAACTATTTTTAGATCCTGGCAAGTCGGAAATAGCTTTTCAGACGGTTGAGTTGCTCTCATCCACGAGAAGAGCCATCCATCGCTCGACCATCTTCTCGTCCAAATGGAGCTCTTCGCCGCGTCGCACACCGATCGCTCTTGAGTCGAAGCGAAGGAGCACACGCGCTCTCACACTCTCTGCCAAGCCAGCTGAATCGTGAAGCATGGGCTGCTGTCCGTCGAAGAGCCGCGCTGTCGAGCGCGGCACGTGCTGCGAGAAGCAAGACGTCGAAGCCACCGCTGTTGGGTCAGCTAATGGAACTTTCGTTCATAGTGGAGAAAGCAACGATGGCCACGCAAGTGACATCCAGGGGCCACGAAACAACAACCAGAATGACACCACACCGACAACGATGCTCATGGACCGCGGCGACGGCGCGCTGCAATTCAAATACTCAGACAGCGACCCGACGCCATCCAGCCCGCCGCCTGCAGCTGCTACTGCGCTACACGAGATCGTCTTCAGCGGCGTCGCAGACTACAAGGACAACGGTGGCGACAACAACGCAGACTCAAATGAAGACGCGACGCGCGCGGCCGAGCTCACGGTCGGCGCTTTCGGCGCGTCGATGGCCCCGTCGCCCACGCGCGGCACTCCGCAGACATCGCCGCGGAAAGCACCCGTGAACTACGAGGAGATGCCGATCAACTCGATGTACCACCGCATCCACACGGTCGAGGCCGAGGCGCAGGACTCGCGGCGCCAGGAGGAGCTGCGCGCGGAGGCCGAGCGCCGCGAACGCGAAGTGCGCGAGTTCAAGGCGTCCATGCTCGCGCCATGAGACTGGAGGACCGCGGATCTCAGCGAAGTGTGCATATGCACATCCCATGCAAGCAAGTCTTGCTTGTTTTGCGTGGTGGTGAATGCATGGATGCGTCTGCGCAACCCTAGCACAACCAGCCTACACTAACTTAATGTATGTAAACTTGAGCACCAACGTTGGTCGCCGACCGGCACAAACGAACCGAACACAAGAGCTCAGCTTGACGTGCACCAACGACGCTTCGTGAGTTGCTTCAAGCAGGGTTGCTACAGGGTATCAAGAGCATACATTCCCAAGCGTGTCGTCGCGAATGATGTTTCACCTTTGAAGAAGCTGCGCTGAGGAGGCTCTCCAGTGGCAGCGGGATTATCAGAAAGTAAAATGTTTTGTCTTGATTTTTGTAAGAGCATTGTGATGACTTTTGCACTCAAAAGTCAGATATCGGGTGGCTTTTATGAGTCACAGTAAAAGCACAAAAAAAGTGTGTGTGTGTGTGTGGCTTCTAAGAAAAGACTTTGGATTACCAAGGGTTACTCACGCCTGATCACAGCCATTCCACTCTCTCTTTGGGATCAACAGCAGGCGACCACAACACACACGGTTCTCGAATGGCACGTTCAAGACACGCTCACGCCCGCATGGCGCACGACATAAGCTTTTCAAGCGCGCTGTTGACTGTCCGACCGCAAATTGGTAAACACTTGTTGCTTCTTCATTCATTTTGGAAAAATTTGGAAGATGTTCAAATGTCAACTTTCATCATCTTTGAAATATCGTCGAGCATTGTTGCAGACGAGCCAAATACGGGATCCTGTTTCTGCGCGCATCTCTCATGTTGTCCTGTCTGCCGCTTGAAAACAATCAAGTCAGCGCAATGGACCAATAGGCGACGACGGTCAACGAAAGCCTTCAAATTGACTCTGTGTCAATAGCGCTATTGAGAGCTGTAACACGTACAAACTCTTGCAAACCTTTCATAATGCTAGTTCGCATCATTCACGAGGCATGTTAAGCTCTTTCGAGCCTCCGTGTAACGCACGATGAATACCCCTCTATTCGGCAAGCATCTGGACGTGGACAACAGCCATCAAGGACAACGGAAGAAAGCTGAGGTGCTGAATCATCATCGGACCAAGCTGCTGATCGGGTCCAGCGGAGTTGAGAGTGGTCCGCATTTCGCTGGGACTAAACCCACGCCTGTAAACGAGCGATGCCACTGTTGCGAATAGAGGTGGGACGCCGGGCCGTTAACTTGGCGTGATTGTGCCAATAGCCACCTGTTGCTGCGGGCTATTTCGTGATCGCGATGGCAAAGAGGCAGCCACGTTGTTGCTGCTGCTGTTTCTTGAGAGTGCCTTCCACTCGTACACTCGAAGCTGCGAAAGTGTTGCGGGTGACAGGAGGTGGCCAACGGATATATGGTTTCACGCTCTTAACAAGAAACGGCAAAAGCCTGGTGTGTTGGGGTCCAGAGTCCATGCAACCAGACAACTGGTGGCGGCTGGCTCTTCTCTGGTTGGAGTCCCAAAAGGACTTGCGTCAGACGAAGGAAGGAGCTGCGGGAGCTCCTTGCTGTGTTGAGCCCGTTCCTCTTTCCTTCTCGCTTTGGCCTTAGCGCGCGGTCCACACGACGACATCCAAAACTGAGCAGGCTCTTTTTCTGTGACCAAGTGAGGCAGCAGTTGATTGATTTGCGGTTTGAAATCAGTTCATGTATTGAGTAGCGATTATTTATCGTGTATCGAATTACAGAGGTATATTACATCAAGAGTTGAAGGTAAGACCATCTGAGTTTGTAGCCGCAAATCAAACAGATGATTTCTGGAAGGTTATGACAGATTGAGATGATTCTCAGTTCAGTTAACTAAACAAAGCTTCAAAAATGGAAGGAATTCGCACGCGCGGTCCAAACAATCACTCACTTCATCGATTCCGGAGCCCGGCTTCCACCCAAATTGATTGACCACGCACGACCGTTACAACGCCAAGAAAACGAGAAGAGTGCACTCTCCCCTCCTGCATGCCAAACTCTTGTCTGTTTGCCCAGCCTAAGAAAGGCTGACCACATCGCAAGTGATGATGGTGGCGACGATGATTTGGTTTGCTGGTTCCCTGTTATTACTGATCGCTCGTTAAAGAGGCAGGTTGAGATCAAGGCCAAGACCAAGAGAGTTATAATACTCGACAGTTTCAGCAGCCCAGTGACGGAGCGGAATCGACAAAAAGGAGTAAACTGGAGCCAAACAACGCGGGTCTCCCACTATTCATGGCATGCACCTCTCGGCGCCAACATTGTGAAGCAAGCAAGCAAGCAACAACATCGCCGGACAAGTAGTTGTGCAAAAAAGCACAACGTGGGCTGCATTCTCAGGTCGCAAAGCCGGACCAGAGCTATTTTTTTGTGTGCTGCTCGGAAACCAGCTGACTCTTGCTGGCCCTTTTTTTCTTATCCAGCTTTTTTATTCGAAAAAAACAGCAAATGAGAAAAGTTGACTTTTTTATATTTTTGAGTTGCATTGAGCGTGTTCATTCAATTCTTGATGAGAAAATCGGCACACTGTTGTCAACGAAAAGAGCCCAGTCAAAGCGTAAAGCAAGCACGAAAACGTCGAAGATTTATGGTGCCGACAGCATACACTTTCCATGTTTGCTTGGCTGGCTGTAAGAGATAGCTTGCTCACTAAAGGCTGACTACACACACACACACACACACACACACACGCACGCACACACATTGGTGCTCAGTGCAAGTTGTAACACACACTGCGAGAACAAACGGCCACTTGCAGCCTTCCCGATATTGGAAGGGGTTTTGCCGGTCGGCCAAACCAAACAAAGCTGGATCGTCGATTCGTCGTTGTGGGCCGGAACAACAAGCTGCACACAACAAGTCGGCCCGGCTCTTGCAAAAAGCGAATCTGTTGTTGCAAACGAGCCGCTTCCCAAAGCATTTTTTGTTGTGGCGCTTGCGTGCAAATGGGGGAGGAGGAGCAAAAGTGGAGGGAGGGAATTCGAGGAGGATGGGGACGCGTGCGTGTGCTGTCCCGTCTGCCTCCCGTCCGTCCCTTTGTTGGTTTGGTTTGTCCTGCGACGACAGTAGACCAGCCGCGTCAGGTCAGCAGGCGGGCCCCGTTGTTGCTGTTGGTGTTGGTTTCGCTGCCGGCCTCCAACTCTTCCTTTCATTTCGCATTTCCACCCCGCGAGAGTAGGAGTCCGTCCGTCACGCGGCGTGTTTGTTCACTCGACCCAACTCAACTCAACACGCACTCGTATCCTGCAACCCTCGACGTTGTCGCACAAGTCGCGCAAGTCACACAAGTCAAGTGAAGCAAACGGTTACCGAAAATAGATTTGCGCCAAGTCCGCGAATACTCCTCCTCTACACAGTAGGACCGACACTCGACACACCAACACCAGCATGGCAGTCGGCATGACGCTCCACCAGTTATACTCGCAGCAGCAGCCGGCACAAGGCTACGGCGACCACGCAGACGGCGCGGCCGGCCCGGCAACTACGGGCAGCAGCAGCGGCGGCGCGGCCGCGGCCTCCCATGGAAGAGGCAAGGCGGACAAGAACGCCGGCTCGGTCGGCGGCCACTACGAGAGCATGAGCCACCAGCAGCACCCGCACGCCGCGTACCAAGTGGCGCCGTCGCACTACCAGCAGCAGCCGCAGCAGCACTACGGCTACAGCAGCCAGTTCCAGTCGCAGAGTAAGGGCGCGGCGGATGAGTACGCCGCGGATCCGCTCCCGTTCGAGTACCACGGCGCGCGCAAGTACGCGGACGCGTACCCAGCCGCGGCCGCGTACAGCATGGCCAAGGGCGTAGAGGGCCGCTCGCAGCCACAGCAACAACACGGTAGCTACCCACAGCACTACCAGCCGCACCCGAGCGACCGGTCGCACTACCACCCGGCGTCCGAGATCCCGCCGGCCCACTTCCCACACGCGAGCCACCACAACAGTGCGGCGCAGGCGCCAGCGCACATGTTCCCGGTTGGAGGCCACAGCCAACTGCCGCTCACGCACTCGTTCCCGCCACTCATTGACCCGAAGAAAGAGTCGAATGCGAACGCGTCTGGGGACCAGACGACCAGCAGCTATGCGCCGTCGTCCGCAACGTCCCACGGCGTAGAGTACCAGTCGACGGCGTCGTCAGCGACAGTCAGCGGCAGCGGTGGTCCACAGAGCGGCGGCGCGGCTCAGGAGGCCATGATCAAGGTCAAGACGCCACTGAAGACCAAGTACTGGCGCAACGGGCGCCGCAACCTGCAGTGCTTCCCGTCATGCAAGGTGTTCGGCGACTACTCGGCCATCAAGATCGAGGACCTCAAGCAGCACGACTTCATGTGGGGCAAGTGCCGTGGCAGCATCGTGACCGAGGTGACGCTCAACAGCAATGTGTCGTTCGACGACATCGTGATCCTCGGCCGCGTGCACTCGCTCGAGAACATCCCTGTGGCCTTCGAGGAGGCCGTGATCCGCGAGTGCATGCTCGGCCGCATGGTCGAGCCGGACGTGATGGACTCGATGAAGGACCAGTGGATCTCGGGTGAGCGCCTGCCGGACTTTGTGCAGCAGGACGGCAATACGGCGTGCTTTGAGTTCAAGCCTAAGGTGTGGAAGTACACGGAGGACATGGCGCAGGGCAAGTGCAAGCGCCGCAACGTCAAATACTACGTGCAGTTCGAGGCCTTCGTGCTCGTCATGGCCGGCGAGCGCCGCTACTACGCGTGCATCGGCTCGGGCATGTCGACGTCCTTCGAGGTGGGTTCGAGCCGTGTGCTCGCGCGCCAGAAGCGCAAGGCCGCGACCAACTCGGCGGACGAGATCAAGAACGGCGGCAACCCGGTGAACGGTGGCGACATGGGCATGCAGCCGATGCACCACCAGCAGCAGCAGCACCATCACCCGATGATGGCGTCGCACGGCATGATGGGCAGCGGTGGCGTGCAGGGCCACCTTGGCATGCCGCCGTCGGGCATGTTCCAGTCCAACTTCCACCACCACCAGCAGCAACACCAGCACGAGAACATGCCGCCGAACCGCGGGCTCCCATCGCCGTTCCCGCACCAGCAGATGCACCAGGTGATGCCGCAGGACGGCTCGCACCAGCACCAGCACCACCAGCAGTACCAACAGCAGATGCCTCTGCAGCAGCAGATGGCGCCAGTGGTCGGCGGGAAGCGCAAGGCGAGCAGCGACCGCCCGGCGTACCCTGCGGAGCGCGCGTCCAAGCTTCTCAAGCCCGTGGGCGGTGCCATGCAGAGTGTGCCATTGTAAAGCTCCGGTCAGCATGGAGTGATGGAGGAAGAGAGAAACTCCCACAAGGGGAGTAGCAAAGCGTGAAGACGCTCCAGCAAGCGAGAAGAAGACGGAGAAGCGCGTGTCGTAAGTTGTCAAGTCGGTCTGTAAGTAGGATGATTTTGTTTATTTTTTGTGGAGCGAAGAAGGAAGAAGGCGCGAGTTATGAGTGAGTGGGGGAAGAAAGCTCCAGGTCTCACTATTTATTAACGTTAATATGAAGGAAGGCAACGCGTAGTGAATGAACTAAATCAAAGCATTACGTATGACCAGGGGTATCAGCATGTGCATTGGCTGGATTTCCTTTCGTCATAGAGGTTGGCGTGGTGTCGTGTTGGTTCATCCGCCATCATCCCGTCACCTTCAACCCAAAAGATCCATTGGGCTTCTCGCCAATCGTTCTATGGTTTCTTGATTTCCCAAAAGGACCATCACGCCCAACAAGTCCAACAGATCGCCAAGGCCACAAGTCCACCAAGCAGCCCTGACGCATTCTTACACAACTGTTGCTTGCGTGTATACGCGTGTGAGAGACCCGACGCCATGTGTGCCACGCTGCGCTCCTACCGGCGACTCCCACTGCTCACGTCGTTGCTGCTACTCTGGGCGACTGTGCTGGTGTTGTTTACGGTGCAAGTGGATGGCGAAGAGGAGTTGTTCGCGCGCGACGGGCTCGGCCGTCCGGTCGCGTGGTGGGCCGTGCTCAAGCTGCCCATGCACGTGCGCGCGGACGTGGACGGCACCACCGCGGATAGCGCCAACAACAACCAGAAGAACCACGTGCGGTCGACGCCCTGCGACTGCGCCGCGCCGGACTGCGCGAACGCGCCTACTGCCGGCCTCAATGTGAGCGCGCGCGCCTCGGGGCTCTGCTACTTGTACGCGGACGCCAACAGTCCGACGTTCCAGCACTTCCGCGCGCTCGGGTACGACTGCCTGGGCCAGGGCGGCAACGACCCCGTGAGCCACACGCTGCGGCAGTTGCAGCCGTCGTCCCAGCAACGCAAAGACACTGGTGAGCAACAAGGACACCAGGAGCCGTACTGGGCGATCTTCAACGACCAGCTCAACGGCATCGCGCGCGGCTATCAGCCGAAAGCCTCGTCGTCGTCCCCACAATTGGACACAGGCCGGTCGGGAGAGCTCTGCAGCGGCGGCAGCTTGTTCAGCGCGCATGCTAAGGGCGCCGTGGGCTTCCGGGCTGACACGGGCGGCTTCTTCCTGCAGACCTCCACGCCCAACTTCCCCGATCCAACGCCCACGACCGCATCCGCAACCAAGGACGAGAGCAACAATGAGCCGCCGTTCGTGCGGCTCGGCTGCCAGGTGGACAACAACTTGCAGTTCGCGCAGCACCTGTTCGCCATGTCGCTGGACATGACGCAGTTGGAGTCGCTGGGCACGCAGCTGCAGGTCGCGCGGCTGTGCTCGGGCAACTTCTACAGCATCGAGCTCTCCAAGCTGCTCGCGAGCGAACGCCTGTACGCGGACGGCGGCAACGCGAGCGTGAACAGCAACTTCAGCGGCCTCTACGACGCGCTGCTGAACGCAAAGCTGCCGGAGCGCGAGCACTCGGCCGTGCTGAACCTCACACTCAAGAGAATCCCCACCCAACAAAGCAAGCGGAGCCATGTTGGCAGCCAGCGGGCCAGCGTGTACATAGAACCCAACAGCGGACAGTCCCTGGATGAGCTCAACAGCCAGCTGCAATATCAAGATGTGGTCAGACAGCCGCAGCATGATCTACAGTACGGGCCGCAAATCCAACCACACGACGACCAGCATGACGAAATGGTGCACGTTCTCGTCAAGAGCTCGAAAGTGGCGGTGCCGCCCTGGGCGCTCGTGGCCGAGAGCCTTGAGACTGATATCAGCGTTGCCAGCTGGTGGGACGGTAGTTACGGGATCCCCAACGTGTGCGCGGGCGACGACTTCAGCCACACGCGCAATGGATTTTGCATGGAGGACGCGGCCCACGACGTCCACTTCATAGCCGCGAACGGTACAGCGCGCTTCAACATCGAAAACCTCATCGAAGCCACGTACGTAGAGGCGGTGCGCTTGCTCTGTCAAACCCCACCGAGATGTTCCATATCCGCAGTCGTCGTACTAACCTGACTGGCTTGACCTATGTTGGCCTTCTACAGGTGGCGGATGGAGAACGACACGCTTACGTGGCATCTCATCGGCGGCCGTGAGCCGGACGGCAACCACGGTACGTACGATTCTTCCTTCGTCCATGGACGAGTGAGTGGCTGCCTGGACGGGACGCATTTCGGTTCGGCATTCCTTTGACTGATCATCGAGCCGTCCCTCTCTCTATCTCTCTCTTATCTCATGGATTCCACAGCAAAGTGGGCGCTGACGTCACCGCGCGATGGGATTGTGGACGCTGAACGTGCCTTTGTCACCTTCGCCGACCTCAACATGGAGGGCTTTCCGTGCTCCACAGCCTGCAACGGCTCGCAGGCGGGCCGCGGCGGTACCTTCTTCTCGCTGCAGCATGCCGCGCTGCACGCGAGCCTCGCGAAAAGCGTCGTCTCCAAGGCGTGCCGGTGTAGCGCTAGCGGCACTGGTATCGACAACATGCGCACGTCTTCTTCCACGAACACGAACGCAAGCGGCCATCAGGAAGAGCGTGGCGCTGATCACAGACGAGATGGAGGCGAAGCGGACGCCAGCAGCAGCAGCTTTACGGAAGCGCGTATGTGCCACTTTGGCTGCTGGCGCAAGGTGGAAGCGCGCTTCACGGCCGAGGAGCTGCCGCGGCTTGCACCGAATGCGTCGTCCTTCTGGCCCGAATAAGGAAATCGTACTTTTGTAAGAATACTCAAATAAATGAGTGCGTATTTTTTGATTTTGCAACAAGATTGCTGCTCATTTTCGCAAAATAAGCAAAAGGTAGCAACGCTTGCTTCAACACAAGTGCGCGTGCAGTGCGGTGCGGTGCGTGACATACTTGCGTGGCCTTGCGTCGGTGGCCTCTCGCTTCCGGAGGGCAACAACACACGTTCTCTCACTGCTCTTCCTGTGTTTCAACGGCTTCAACTCGGACGGCTCCTTGCAGCGACTTATGGCTCCAGCTGAAGCCCCCGCCTGACCCACGGTCGTGGACACGGTGATGCTGGCTTCCGATACGTCGGCGCAGATCGACACGACGGTGATCGTCGACATTCAGTCACTGCCGACGATCACAAAGCTCACTGTCGCCGACCCAAAGTGCTATGAGAATTCCAATGAGTGCACAGGGTGTTCTCGGCTGCAAGCGCTCGTTCTACGGTCAGCTCTGCGTCCACCGACACCGGCTGCGACGACAAGCCAAGCTTACACGTAGCAGACGCTCACCAAGGCCGTAGGCACGATCGGTGGCTCCAGCGATAAGACCGCGAACAGCTTAGCCGTCACATCTATGACGTCCACGACCACGTCGACCACTACGCGATCGACAACGACAGGTTAGCTAAATGTGCAGCAGAAATCCTCGCGAGCTAGAAGACAGCGTCGAATTCCAGGGAGAGGTTGTTGAGAGTCGTCGTCCAACCAGAAGCCGGTCAGTTTATGAAACGCGCTCTCGTTCTCGATGTTGGCCTTCTTCGCTGCTTCACCGGTTTCATACCCATCCATGTCGACAAGCGTCTTCGCTTTCTCAAACTTGTCAAAGGGAATGACCGTGTACGAGCGCTTGCACTTGCGCGTGACGTCGCTCTTGCTTTGCGCCATCGTCTCATCAGCAGCAGACCGCGTGAAGAGCGATTATAAACCAGCGATTGCGGATGGATCGTCGCCCATGTACAAGATCCACAAGCACAGGGCCAGTGGCGAGGTCGTAGTGCTGCCGCTGCTCTCGCTCGGGGACAACTGCCATCTCACCTCGGGTGCGTCCCTATCGTATGTATGTATTGCTTCGCCTTCGACTGCAAGCCGCTAGCTCCATGCAGCGTCTATAGGATACTCTTTAGCTACCTGAGCGAGAACGGTTTCCCAGTCTTCAGCACACTCACCGCCGGGGAGGTCATGGCGATCTGCTTCTGGTGGTCTACTACCGCCACACGAAGGAATGCAACGACAAGCTCATCATCGAGCTCTTCATGGATTACGCGCTCTCGGCGAGTTGTGATGAGCATCACGAGCCAAAGCAAGAAGTCTACCGTTGCACCGCTCCTCGCAACACTTTCAGGTTCGCCTGGTCAGCCGGGCTTCCTTGTAGGAAACCTGAAGTACGGATCTTGCCAATGTATCTGAATGGGCATCACTGACTTGGTCGACCTTCAAGCTCTCGTCGAAAGGTCGACGACAAGCGCAGCAACTTGCCGCGGCAAGTGCGCGGTTGATGTGCGGCGCGTCCGCGTCGCGTGCTATTTGCAGCCGGAACGCTTGCAACCGTAATGCGACGAAAATACTCGCCTCATTCTTCATTCCTGGCTGAGCAAGCAGCTTCAGCACGCCCGAAATAGTCCCGTTGCAAGCAAGCAAGTTGCTTCGTACGCAAGTTGCTTCGTACGCAAGTGCTGCCAGTCCGCAAACGCGCAAGCAACTCAAGCAAACAAGAAATACGCAAGCAAGCAAGCAAACATGGGGTGTGTGAACTCGCACGCGTCCGACATCTCGCGGCCCAACCTGTTCCAGCGCAACCTGTGTTTGCACCACAAGATGCCGGCGTCCGCCATGTACACCACGTTAGGTGAGCTGGGCAAGGGCGCATTCGGCGTCGTGGATCGCGTGGAGCACCTCAAGACCAAGAAGCTCTTCGCGATGAAGACCGTGACGTTCGCGTCCGGCAGCAAGCGCCACGAATTTGAGAAGGAGATCGACATCCTGCGCGGTCTGCACCACCCGAACATTGTGCGCATGGTCGAGACGTTTGAGGACGACCACCACTTCTACATCATCATGGAGCTCTGCGCGGGCGGCACGGTGTGTGCTTTGCTTGAAATGATAGATGTTGGATAGTTTTTTGGGAGGGAGGGTGGTGTACTTACTTATCTTGTCTTGCTCTGCATGTAGCTGCTTGACAAAGTCAAGGCGAATGGTGAGTTCATGATAATTTGTTTTCCAAATCTTTTTGAGACCGAGTCTGACTTGGCCGTGCTCATTATGATACGACAGGTCAGGAGTTTTCGGAAGACGAGGTGCGCGTGCTCATCACGAAGCTCGCGTCCGTGATCCAGTACCTCCACTCGCGCTTCATCTGCGTACGTGTGACTGTCTCACTCTGCTTGTGGTGCAAGGGCGTGCCAGAGAATGTCTAACCACATAGTACTGGATGTTAGCATCGAGACCTGAAGTTGGAGAACATTCTAGTCGAGTCCGAGGAGCTCGGCGGCTGCATCAAGCTCTGCGAGTACGGCGCTGTGTGAACTTATTCAAACCTCTGTGTGGTGGAAGACCCAGTGCATGTCATGCTCATTGTTCACTGATATGCTTGTTTTCTTGTTGTCAGCTTTGGTGCCAGCACGCTCTTTCGCATGGGCGTGCACATGCGCAAAGTGCTCGGCTCAGTGGTTTACATGGCGGTGCGTACTTAATTTTGTACTTACTTTTGCTTGGCTCCGAAGCCTGTGACCGTGATACTGATCCTGTTCATGCGAGTACCTTGTGTACTTTAGCCTGAGGTCCTCGAAGGGAACTATACGCAGGCATGCGATCTCTGGAGCCTTGGTGTCATCATGGTTAGTTAGCCTTCGCACATTAGCTGAGCCGAATTGCACGAATCTGACATATTTCTATGTATCGTACGTAGTACATGCTCCTGAGTAACGGCTGCCCGTTCCACGGCACGACGGAGGACGAGCTTATCGAGAAGATCTTCGAAGCGAAAGTGGAGTTCGACAAGCCCATCTGGGAAAACGTCTCCCCCGAGGCCAAGACGCTCATCAAGAAGCTGCTTAACGTACGTCTGCCTATAGCTCTCTGCCTTGTATCTATTGAGTGAGAGCTCACACTTCCCTTTCTGCCATTAGCCGGACCCTGCGAGCCGCTACACGGCCACGCAGGTGCTAAATCACCCGTGGATCAAGTCGAGCTATCAACCAGTGCCGCCGGAAGTGTAAGTACGAACATGACACGACTCGAAACGTGCTGTGTAACTGACATTGTCTTTCGACCATTATTCCACAGCTACGACGAGTTCGTGCCTCAGGTGAAGGAGTTCTGCCAGTACTCGCCACTGCAGCGCGCTGCGCTCGTTGCATTCGCCTTTTGCATGCCATCGAAGCAGATCCGCAAGCACTCGGAGGTCTACAACGAACTCAACGTCGCCCACGTACGCTCCTATAAACTCACAGTACTCTAGGAGGAAACTGGTTGGAAACAGAGTACTCTGACATTGTTGAAACTTGGTGCTTGTTGCTATAGAATGGCATCCTGACGCTCCAAGAGCTGCAGACTGCGCCGGCGCTCAAGCGCTTCTCCCTTGACATGGAGAAAGTCTACCAAGCGTACGTTTGCCTTTGCCTTGATCTTGAGATTGAGTGAAGTTCACCCCGAGGCTTACGAACACTGAATTCGGATACCCTATAGCCTGGACCAGCAGCACGGAAACGGCGTGAACCTGCTCGAGTTTGTCGCCGCGACGCTGAACGCCGACGACATCTCGGACGACGAAATCCTGCGCACGGCCTTCCGCATCTTCGACTGCCAGCACACGGGCGGGGTCACGCACCAGAACCTCAAAGGTACTCCTCCTCTTGACTTTGGCTTTTTCTCGTCACTAGTCATCTGAATGATATTCTGACAATGTTGCCGATACCTTTCATAAATCAGCACTGCTGGGCCAGCACTTCGACATGGCGGCGTGCCAGGAGATGGTGAAGCGTGCCGACGCGGACAAGGACGGCAAGATCGGCTTCGAAGACTTCAAGAAGATGATGAAGGTACTGTGTGCTGACTCTGTACAAAAACGCTCTTCATACTTTCTCAATACCTAACCATCACTGCGTGCTCTTGTGCGTAGCTCCCCAATACGTTTGGCAAAACGCGACGTTTCTTAATGTCATGCTCATCACAGAAGGGCAAGTCTCGTAGCGAAGGGGACGGAGGAAAAGTCGCGCGCCACTCGCTGTCCGTGCGCAGCGTCTCGTCGTTTCAGCTCGAGGCGCTCGCGAAGAGCACGCGAGAGAAGCGACGCAGCTCCAGCCCCGCACACGAAGTGATCGAGGTCATCGCAGCCATTCGCGCCGAGGCTGAGCACCAGGAGGTCGCGGCCAAGGAGATCTCGTCGGCGTCTCTTGAGGAAGCGCTCAAGAAGATCCAGTCGTTCAAGGACGACGTGGAGCTCGCGTCCCATCAATCGCAGCACTCGTCGTCGCCCGAAATGAGTGCCGAGCCGAGCCAGGTGGAGATTTGCATCTCAGAGGTCCCCAGTTCGCATCCTCCTGAGACTGCTACTGCTCTGGTTCAGGTGTCCGCTTAGCACTCGGCAGTCGAGAGAGAGAAGAGGGAAGGATGCCCTTGCGAGCGTAAGGATGATCTGAGAGCTGCTACCAGTAAGCACGACAAAGTGAAAAATTTGCAAGAGATTTCTGATTTCGATACTTCTCAAGTCTTCATTGTCAAGTGTCCACCGTAACGTATGAGGAGGGCATGGGGAGGTGGTGCGATTGATCTCTAACATGCGTTAGCACTAGGACTGAGTGGTTGCGGGGGTTGCACCGCCTACTGGTGGCGCGGGAGGCTTCTTCTGTTGCACAGCCTTGAGTTTCACGAGGAACTGGAGCGCGTCCACCCACTCGGCGCGCTTCTGCTTCTTGAGCTCGACGCTCTCGCCATCCGCGATCTGTCCATCCAAAGTAGATCCAACATCATATCAGAGATTGGAGAATGTCTTCCACATGGTGACAGGTACCCGAATCAAAAACCAAAGGCCTACCTCTAAATCCAGCGTCCGGTTGTCTTCGTACTCGACCGAGAAACAAAGAGGCTCGCGCGCGCCCTGCTTGGCCCGCTCAAAGACCTTGGTGGCCTGGCCCAAGTGGATCTTGCTGATCGAGCGCGTCGGGATCGACGCCTTAGGCGCCTGTTTGCTAATTGTGCGGTAGTTGAGGTACTCGAGGTCTTGCGAACACCAGACGAAGCGCACGTGGGGCTTGCCGAACCTACCGTACTTGACGAACAAACTGCCGTTCTTGAGTAGCTCCATACGCTTGCGGATCGTGTCCGAGGAGCCGCTCTTCAGAGTCAGATTGCTCGCTGTACCGGGCGAGTCATCACTATTAGTACCAGAAAGAGTGCTGTTGCGGATCGCGTTGTCCTTGAAGCTGCTGCTGCTGTTGTATCGACTGCTCTCGTCGTGGCTGCTACGGTGGTGGCTCTCAGCCACGCTATTCGCATTCTTATCTCCACCACCAGTGGTTTTTAGAGAGCGACTCGAGCCACCATTCTCGCCAGACCCCAGCGGCGCGATCAGCAGCGCCAGGGTGCTCTGTCCACCTTGGCTGGACGATTGAGAAGAAGATTTAGTAGTCATACCACCTTGCATAATGTGCTGGCGCTGGTTGTACTGACTGCGACTATGCGAGGACGTCTCGCTGTCCTTGTCGCTGTCACTGTCCGAGTCGTCAAGGCCGCCAAAGTCCTGGGCGCTGCTGCTGTTGTCCCTCGACGAGTTCTGACGCGACGGCGGCGCGCGGTGGCTGCGCTTCGAGACCGCGCCAGAGTGCGATTTCGATCTCGGGACTATCGTCGCTGGGCCACCACCACTCGATACCGCGTGACTCTGGCTCTCCTCGGTCAAGTGCTGGATCTGGAGCTTCATCTGCTCCGCCTCGCGTTTCTGCTCGTGCAGTCGCTTCTCCAGGAACTCAACCGTCAAACTCTGCTTGTTCATCATGTCTTGGAGCTCCACGGCCGTGTTGGACGCGAAGAAGAGGCTCTCCTTCATGACAGCCAGACATCCGATCGCGTACTCTATGCCGAGCTTCTTGAGCTCCTGGGCCACCTCCTGGTGCAGTTTTCTTGCATAAACCCGCTCGTCATCTTCCTCTTCCTCGTCGAAGTCACCAACATCAAGTTGCTCACGTGGCAGGTCGCCCGTCAGCAGTAGCTTCTCAACAAGCTCTTCGCACTTTGTCCAGTCGACTGGACCCCCAACACCGCTGTTCGATGCTTTCGCTGCTGCGATCTGCTGCTGTGCGTGGCTCTGGACCTGATGCAGCTGAGCATCATGCTGCTGCTGCTGGTTGGCAAAGTGCTCCTTGCTCGCCTTGAGGTCGGACTCGAGCTGCACGACCTTGGCCTGGAGATCAACGTTTGTGTACTCAAGCGCACTGTTGGCCTTCTCGAGCGCTTCAATGCGCTTCTCCGAGTCGATTTCCGTGTTCACGGCAATGTCCACCGAGACCTAGTATACACAAGGATGCAAAGGTCGTTAGCCAAGGACCAAGAGTAAAGTCAGGGCCTCTATTGCTGGCCGCACAAACCTCGGAGCAGCGTTGCATGAAGCGGCAGGACGAGATGGACTCGTCCACAAAGTCATTCTCCGGGTTGAGCGTTGCGATGAAGACGGACTTACAGTTACCGCCTAGGCTCCCACGCAGCACGGACGTGAGCATCGAGTTGCGGTATGGAATGTGGTAGCCCTTCGCCACCGCGTTCTTCTTGGACCGTAGCGACAGGATCACCTACGATTCCCCCACCAGCAACCAATAGACTTAAGTACAACCCTCAGCCTAAGCTTTCATACCTCAACGAGACTGAACGTACCTGTTCAAGGTGGTGCAGCGACAGGTTGATGTGTTTGCCCTCGGAGCGCATGCGCTGCGTGCCCTCGCGCTTGTAGACGCGCTCTGAGCCAGCCAAGTCGACGAGGTGCAGCTTGGAGGTCACGATGAGGTCCGAGTCCACGGGTCGCGCCTCGATCATGACCGTGAAGATCGAGTGCGAGCGCGACGAGGCCTGGTTCATGGGCGTGTCGCTCGTCACGCGGTTCATGTTACCCAGGAAGAGCAGGTTCAGCGCCTCCTCTTCGGACACTGCCTCGTACACGCTGGCTCAGGTCAACAGCCAGTAACAGTGTTAGGCCAGGGCTGTTATGCGATAAGAAAAGTACAGTACCATGAGCGAGCGTACTTACCCGAGGTTGCGGAAGTGCATCTCGCCCTCGTCGTCATCCATGAGCAACACCTTGGTCCACTCCTCGATCGGCCGGTCCGTATGTGAGCTGAATAAGTACAGTTCGACAGAGAGAGGCTTTGTTAGACCTCGCCAACCTATGAAGCCGCAGCCTCGAATCCAAGAGCTTGAGGGCTATAAGTACGCTCACCGGTCTAGCAGGTCGTAGACGTTCTCGTTGTAGATCTCGAGGTACGAGATGTAGCACGAGTAACGCACGCTCGTTCGCTGCTCGAACTCCTCGAAGATCGTCGAGAGCACGCGCGGGATGATGCCTCTGTCCGCGTAGTGCTCGCCGCCCGTGATCGTGTACGTCTTGCCCGACCCGGTCTGGCCGTAGGCAAGGATCGTTCCGTTGTAGCCGTCCAGCGCGCTGTAGACAATGTCCTGATCAAGACGACAGCATTGTACCGTGAGCGTCTACCTAAGAGCGAGAGGATAGATACATATGGACGTCCTTTTTCGATCTTACCAGGCAGACGCGGTTGAAGACCTGGTCCTGCGAGACGCTCGGGTCGAAGATGTCGCTGAAGCGGAATTGCAGCGCCTCGCGCTGCTTCATGTGCAGCCGCTCGTCGTCGTCGTCCGGCGGCGGGAACGCAATGATGGCCGCCGACTGCCGCCCGTCGTCGATCTTGTCTGCAGGTTTGTGTGGGCATGAAGTTGCATAGATAGATAACAGATCGATATGATGAATCCTCGTTCTCGATCCTACCAGCAGTACAATAGGCAGCTATGGATGGTGACGTACCGAGCATGAACTTGGCGCAGTCGTGGCCGCGACGCGGTGGCCGCAGTCGCGCGTACGTGCCGATGTTCCACTTGACCATGATGTGAGGAGAGCAGTATGCAATCGCTGGGTGGTGACGACGGCGATGGTATTCTATCTGGAAGCAGAATTCCCACTCGTAATGTCAGCTCCAAGTTAATCAGTCGCTGAGCGTTGGCTTCTGTAAATTTACCGACGGACGTCATGTGCCAGCGGTTACTGTTGTGAAGGCGCGTTGTTGCTTCATTTTCAAATAAAGATAGACTCACTCGCTAGCTTGGTCACGATACATAAGCGCTACACATATAGGGAGAGTTCCATGAACGAAGCGGTGCCAATAGCGATCCTCAGCCTTGGAGTACTTGGCGAGGTCCGCCGCCGCGAACGCGCTCTCCCAGTTCATGCCGTCAAACGTCTCGACCGTGACACTGTTGAGCGTGGCGGGGTCCACGCACGCGACCGTGATCGCGACGCCATCCGGGTTGCTGCGCG
>JAASGO010000648.1:0-17689 GCA_023334245.1 Globisporangium cederbergense | reverse complement strand
GAAGAACTGGAGTTGACATCTCAGCTCCACGCTCGTCATTGATCTCTTCTTGGTGTGGGGGCGAGAAACCGTTGAAGTCAGAGAAGTCGAATGGGTCAGTCGCTGAGTGCGAGACAGGAGCTGTGTCTGTTCGGTCTGGACTGGGACTTGTGTCTGGAACAGAATTGGAACTGGGCTCTGGGTCCGAAACAGGATCTGAACCAGACTCTGGGTCTGGAACGTCACCGGGGGTCCTAGGTGTCTCCATCTGGAGCGCTTGTTCGTAGCTGCGCCGCAGTGTCGACTGCGACACCTCGTGCATGGTCAGTAGTCCACCTACACAAGAATTCTCACTCCTCAATTTGCCTGCAAGCAGATAAGCAGCCCACCAAGCTACCGACACACCTCATCAGCAAGACGCTTGCTATCATCATGTACTAACACCGTTCAGTTCCAGACCCAATCGCGAGCAATCCACGTTCATGACTAAGACCAGCACTATCACCACCACCATGCAAGCCAAGACTGCGATCAAGTACATCGCCATGGCCGTCGCCGCCGTCACCGTTCTCCACGCACCTCAGGTGCACGCCAAAAAAAATGACGTCGTACGCATACCGGTCGCCGGCTGCACCAGCGGCTCCAGCAGCGCCAGTCGTCTCGTCCTCAGGAAAGGTCATCGCGCCAGCTCGCGTCAAGGTGATGCAGAACGAGCAGAAGATCTTGGGTCACTCGCCGTACGCCAAGACTGCGGGCATCGATCTCTCGCAGGTTGGCTCGAACACGGTGCCGGTTGTTACTCCTGCTCCCGTGGCAGCTCCAGCTCCGGTTGCCGCGCCTGTCACCGACGCCTCAACGGCTGTTGCGAACACTGACGTTGTGCAGACCGGTGCAGGCTACTAACGCTGATTTTTTTTTACCAGTGGACGAGTCCGTTAGTCGATGATGTCAAGTACAGTGTAGTAGCGTTTGCAGCTTTGTTGTGTGCGGATATGTTGTAGTAACAAGCCCTGAGTTTCTTCCTTTCCACTGCCGTTATTCGCTGTACTCCCCACAGTACCATATTACCGCTCATGCTTTGCTGTTGAAGCAGATCAAGACTCCGAGTAAGATAAGCACCATTCCGGCATACGTCCCTGCACAACAAAGCGATAACAACCCAGTGTCAACGCCTGTGTGTGCGTGCATAATGTAGATATGAAGTAACAGTGCACCGCACATGCTGGTCGCTTGGGCTTCTCCCCCAGCAATCGGGACGTGATCGCTGTGAAGACGAACGTGAGTGAGTTGCAGATCGGCACTGCATTCGAGATTTCTAGCATTCGCACACACATGTTCAGCATAATCATACACAGATAGGTGTCGATGGCGAACAGGAAGAGCGCAGCTGATACGGTAGTGCCGGCGGCGTACCTGTTGCGCCGAGGAGGTAGACATAGGCGACCGAGCCGCTCTGGTTGAGTGCGAACGGAACGATGAACTGCGAGCAGCAAGAACACAATGCGGTAAGAGACTGACCACAGTGAACCATTTGCCACACGCCGCATGCAAAGTGGCGCAGTTGATCGCACCCTCCAGTTCTTTGCCCAGTGCAGCAGCTGCTGCAGGAACTCGGTGGGGGAGTTGCTCTTGCGCGTGTACGTCACGTCGGCCGCGCTCCCTGTTCAGTCCCACAGTTAGTACACGCACGTCCGGCATGCAGTGATGATAATGTAGCGATGCATAGAGATCTGCTAGACGCGCACCTCGCTTGATGAGCGGGTTGGTGCAACCCCAGAGCGCGCCCACGAAGAGGAACGAGAGCAGTGTGCTGCCGACAGCGCTCGTCGTCATGGTCGGGCTTTTTTGTCTTGCCTTTTGGATGTGAAGAGTCACTTCTTGACTTGGTTTTATTATACGATAATGTTACTATTTCATGTGCTTACAAGCACAAGCGAGGTGGTGCTCGACGATTGCGGCAAAAATGAAGGAGCACTACAAGGGTAGTGGTGGCGCACGCGCGCTCCCAAAATGCAGGCATGAGATTACCAAGTGCGGCGGTGCAGGCTGGCGTCATCCCGCTCGACGCTTGCAAACTGGAACTCACCGGCGTCGAACGGCGTCCAGCCGTACTTGATGGCGCTACTGCTTGTGGTAGACGCGGTCGCACTAGTGCTTGCAACACACGAGCTCTTGAAGAAGTGTACGCTCACGAGCTGCAGCAGCGGCGGGTTTTCGTCAGGTACCATTGCCGTAGTATCGGCACCGTACTCGCCGCTCATGTCGGCGTCGATGATCGCGTTGAACTCCTCGATGCTGCGAGTGAGACTAAGGCTGCCGCGCTGCAGCTCCTCGAAGCTCCGCGGCGAGCGCATAAGGTCATCGACCGCCGAGGGCGACGACGGCGTCAGCGGTGTCTGGAACGATAGGTGGCGGTGAAGCTTCTTCTTTGCAGACATGGGCGCTGATCGCAGGGTTTGATGCGGCTGGTACATGGCGTCAACGTCGTCGTAGTCACCGTATTGAGGCGTTGGGTCTTGAGGGAGCGCAACGTCCGTGGTGAGCCAGTCTGCGCAGGAGTACAGCATGATGGATGGGGATTAACGGCGTGCGTGGTGGTGGGGAGCGAGATTCTCGGTGGATGCTGCCGCGCCGGATCTTTTTCGTGAATGAAGGCATCACAGAAAGCAGAGCGTTCCTCTCATCGCTGGCCAGCTCGACTCAAACTGTATGGATGGATGATGCGTAGTGGCTCCGCTTGGTCTGGGGCGGCGAGCGGTATCTTTCGCCCAAGCGCCGCGCGTGACGCTCACACATTCGGCAACTTGCTGTCTGTCTGTTTGTGATATTGGGAATAAATCTGCCCTTGGTAAATTACACAGTGGGGCATAACGGGTCACTAACAATGGGATCCCTAACCCCGATAGTGAGCTGTTGTTTTGTATGGAACGATCAGCGAGTAGGGAAACACGTTGCTGTGCTGTCCTGTCTCCCGGCTGGGCATAAGATGTAACTTATTTTTCATACAAAATGGAAGACAATTCCAAGAAGGCTGTTAAGAACCGAATGACCTATTCCACTTCCACGATGACTCATGGATCTTTGGAACGATCCACGAGATCTTTTGAACGAGCATTCATTCATTCAGCTTTCTTTCTTTCGATAGGAAATCTATGGAAGCAATTGACATCGAAACGACACAAACAACACGCCAGGAAGCGAAGCGGGCCGTTGGTCGCACCAGAAAGGCAGCTAAGCTCCCGCGACTCATCGCGGCTCATGCTGCGAAGTGCCACCATTATGGTACACCACCGGATTCCTAGAATGCAGTAGCCCGTTTCCTTCTCTGCTCGCACAGACATCTTCTGCATGTGAGTTACCTCCAATTGCAACTCGGTGCATCCATGGACGGGACGTTGAACGACGACCGGTCCGTTGATAACCTCTGAGGTCCTGGCTTAGTGTGACAATTTGTCCTGGATTAACGTGACTTTCGTTCTGGTTTTAAATGGTCACACTAAAATTAATAGCATATTATGTGGTCCACTTTATTTTCGGAAGTTGAAGTGAAACGTCAGCTTTTTGCTGGCAAAACGCGGAAAGCGAGCGACACAGGAGTGAAGAAATGACGGCGTTCAAGGTGGTGGTGAGTGAGCAGCTTCGTGCGATAGCTGCGCACGCCGTGCATGCATTAGTACGTGCATCCATATGCTATAACGTAGTTTATTGTGTGTGCACGGCGGTGTTCCTACTACATGGCTTTCTAAACGACGCTTTCCACTCGCTTGTTGTACTACAGACGCTGCGACCACGACATTCGTAGCACGTTTCCCATTGTCGTGTGAGTACACCACCGTCGATAGCGATGAGCCGTCTCGCTGGTGATGGCGCGTCACCGCCGTCCAAGTGGGAGGTGTTCACAGACGAGCATGGCAGCATGTACTTCTACAACGCGCTCACAGGCGAGTCGGTGTGGGAACTGCCGCCCGAGGAGGAGGAAGACGAAGCTATAGACCCCAGCAATAGCGATCGCGAGAACGCAAGCGCAGAGCTGTGTGCTTTAGCAGCCGATCCAGCAGCAAACGTAAATATGACCCAGTCGCGGCACAAAGATGACTTCTCAGACTTTGAGATTGCGATTGACGTGATCGATGTGATGATCGTGATGCTCGACAAACTGGAGGACGGGGTCAACATCAGCAAGAAAAAATCAAAAGCCCAAAAGACGAAGAAGTTCGTGTCCCCCGCAGCAGAGGTGAGGTTCAAGAAGAACCAAGCGAACGACGAGAAGAAGAAGAAGAGGTTGCGGGAGAAGCAGATGGCGACATATCTGCAGATTGCAATCCCACTGACTGCCAGTAACAACACCAACGATACGCACAAGGACGCAGGAGAGCCAAATGAGCAATCTTCGCCACAAAAGGCTGGTCTGAACAATGTGGGGAAGCTGTTCACTATCGAGGACACGATTCGTTGGCGCTTGGAGAGGGAAGTGGAGCAGATCAAGCAGCGGCGCGTGATTCGAAAGGAGAAGCAAAAGCACCAGAAACAAGTGTTCTCACTCAAGAAACAGCAGGAAATGCTCAAGAACTTTCGCACTGAGCTCACGAAGTATTTCTTGAGTCAGATCGAGTGCAGTACCGAGCTGCTGCAGCAGCGAATCCTGCTGCTCTCGTCGCCGCAGCAGCTTGCTGAAATGGAGCTGAAGCGGAAGCAAAGCATGGAACCTGAGCTCGCAGAGAGGTATGCAAAAGAGCAGGAAGCAGCCAGGGTGGACAATCTCAAGAACATCCAGAAGGCCTTCATATTGATTGACACGGGTGCCCAGGGTAAACTTCACCTGCTGCAGATCCTGTTCGGAATTTTCACGCTCGAGTAAGTCACTTTAGCTATGCTACTTGAACCTGTGTCCTCGCCGCCTGTACTAACGAGTTATACATATTCACAGACGATTGCAGCAATACGCTTGGAAAGTGCGCGGGCTCGCTGAACTGATCAACTCACAGGAGATCCAGAAGTTCGTGATTGATTTTGTGTCGAGTGCGCATGATCGTGACTCCACAGTGACGATGGATGAGTTCGTTGAGTTTGTGTCGATTATCGAAGACGTGATGGACCACTTCACGAGCGTCAAGGCTGCCGTAAAAGAAGCGGAAGACGAGATTGACGTCACACTAGAAGCTGCAGCGTCGAAACCGGGTACGAGTCTTGTTCGTGCTCGACTTGGAATCGTGTCGAAAAAGAAAATTGAGCAAGAAATTGCTGCTTTGAAGGCGACCGAGAAGCAGATTTGCCTACGCCAAGAGCAAGAGCAGCAGGAAGCGTTTCGCTCCGACGAAGGGTTTGCGCTGGCGCCAAAAGAAATGTGGGAGAAGAATCACCATCATCGATTCATTCAGTTCAACGACAGCTTGCCGCTGTACTGCTGTTTATGCCGGCGCAGAAAATGGGAGATCGAGCGACGGGAGTACGAAGAGCGCGAGAGTGTGCACCGCAGCAGCTGGACATCGCGTTACGCTGGGAAATTGAAAGAAGAGGAGCTGACACTTGTGGAAATGGATGTTTTACCACAGTCAAGCGAGGAGCCAACTGCACTGGCGGCCCAAGTCGATGAGAGAACTGTGGACACAGTAGGCACTCCCGTCATAGAGATTGCTGACCACACAGCCACAGCCATGCTCGACTCGTGTCTACATGGTGACTCTGAAGATGACGCAATCGTTTTCCAAGTCGTGCGCTCGCTGGTAGCGTTGACTGAGCGTCTGATGAACCAAGATTCCGATAACGAAGTGAAGAGCCCCAAGCGACGAGTTCACAAGAATGGAGACCACGCCAGTTCCAAAACGCCAAAGCACAAGAGAGTGAAAGTAAAAAAGACCATTTCCAAGACAAGCAGCAGCGAAGCGGATGCGAAACTGCAGCTGGCGATGAAGGTTTTTGAGAAAGAGGAGAACGAAAGGAAGGCGATGCACATCGAGGAAGCGCACATGATGCTATATCTGGAGAGGAATCGAAGAGCATTAGAGCGACCACTGCTCCAAATCCAAGACGCTGCGTACAATTCGTACATCCGCATGCTCAGCCACGTCGTCAATCCGACTTCGTTTCTGTATCGGCTCGAGTTTCTGCGATGCCTCCAGTTCACACCGCCGCAGCAGCTGGTACTACAAATGCTCGACCGGTCGGAGAACACCTTAAGCGATGGATCGAGCATTAACCACTTCATTCTCCAGACAGTCCCGTGTAGAGACGAAAATGAAGGTAACCATGTGATCAAGCAGCTCAAGATCCTGGAGGAGAAGCTGCAGAGTCCGTTTGTCGCGAAAGTTGTTTCCGTGTCCAAGCACACATTCCAGTTCTTTGCTGACTCGGGCATGCTAGTAGAGTGCTGGCCGATTGTATTCATCGTAACCGAGGATTTCCCAGCAGGATCCTGGTTGCAGCACTTTCGAAGACACTACCTCGAGAGCGAACTGGAGAAACCTGGACGAGCGTACGCAGACGTGGAGCAGCTTTTGTTTGCCGTCTTTCGTGAGGTCGCCGCGGGGCTAGCTGCCTTGCACAGCCTTGGAGTGTTCCATCTGAACATCAACCTGAAGAACATCTACGTGAGTCATCTTGACAGCACAGGCCACCCGCACGTGAGAGTAGCTGGATTTTTGTTGTGCAAAGTCGCTTTCACAGATGAGCAGCTCAAGTTCGGAACGATGCAGCAGTGCATCAACTACTGCATCGCGCCACCAGAAACCCTCAAGGAAGGCAAACCAGTGACAGCAAAAGCGGACGTGTGGATGCTCGGATGTGCACTCTACGACGCGCTCATGCTGAGGCAAAAGCAGCAGCTCCAGGCTTACGACACGAGCAACAGATCAAACGAAAAGCTGGAAAAGGAAGATATGCAAGTGGTTGTGCATCTGAAGACGATCCAGGACATTCTGCAAGAGATTCCGATCTCAGCGAGCACGGCGATGCGCTCGCTGCTTCGGATGCTGTTACAGCCGAATCCAGCGCAGCGTCCGCAAATGAGTCAAGTCATCGATTTCCTCTCCTTTGCCGGAAAGCAAAACCTAATGAGCCATGGATGAAAGCAAACTTGCGCAGCGCTGTTCAAAAATCCTGGTACCATTCTGCTTTGACACAGCATATTCAAGGCATTTGATCAGCAGTGCAGATGAGAGACGATGCCACCGCGGGGGCGGAAGTAGCTCGCCGCCTGGCCTCACATGGCTATTCTTGGGGCGTGGCAACTTGAAAGTCAGCGGCGTTCAAGTGACGCACGGTTTCGCGCTCGTATTCACTCACTGCAGGTCGCGTCGTTTTATCCGGCGGCAGCTTGCTTTCGATCGGTCGCTGGGGCGTCGGTTGAGTGTGCTTAGGAGCAGAACTCAGAAACAAGGTGTCGCGCCTGGTGAGGTGGTGGTGTGAGCAACCTACGACGTTGGCTGCTGAGCTCAGGCTTTCACGAGATACATTGGCGTGAAGAAATCTGTAAGAAGCAGCGGCAGCATCATGTCTTCAGGAGAAGCAGGAGGAGTGTACCAGAAAGTGACACTCAAGGAGTTGTTCCAGGCCGCGCAGCAGGACGAGTTTCAGACCGTGAAGGACTATCTGCAGATCGTGCTTCACGGGGATGGCGACGACGAACGCTCGGTTTCTTCTCCGAGCAAGAACGACCAGCGGGCTGTGATCAAGTCGCTGCTGGAGTCGAAGACGAAGAACACGCTGCTCCACTATGCGTGTGACAACGGAAACCTGGACGCGTGCAAGTTTTTGCTCATGCTGGACGGCATGGCTGAGAGCTTTCTCAACGAGCCGAACGCGTTTGGGCACACGCCGCTGTTCTACGCGTCGAGCAGTGGGAAGTTGCCGCTCGTCAAGTGGCTCATCTCGAATGGTGCGGACATCGACACTGACTACAGCGACCACAGTGACATTGTGCCTCGTGAGGGTGACCAAGGGATCTTCACACCGCTGCAGATCGCGTGCTTCAAAGGCCACGAAGACGTCGTGAACTTCCTGGTTGAGTGCAACGCCGAGCTCTCTGGAACCCGACGCAATGGCAAGACACCGCTTCACTTCGCGAGCTCACAGAACCACAAAGGCGTCGTCAAGATCCTCCTGGAAGCTGGTGCCGACGTCCATGCGTGCGATGATCAGGGCAAAACTCCTGTCGATGTCGCCGACGCGTCCATGCTGTCGACGCTTCTACCTGATGAGCATGGAGGTGGAAGCAACGAGGGTGATGACGACGATATCGAAGCCGCTGCTGATGCAGACGACGACGACGACGACGACGAAGATGACTATGACAGCTCACCAGGGGGACGAGAAAGGAAGAAAGCGCTTGAGAGTGTCAAGATCGCATTCGGAAACGATATTAGCCGCGGGTTCCGAAGCAAGGCGTGGAAATCCCGAGTTAACGCGATCAACGAAGCTAGTCTGTGTTTCCAGAGCGTCGCAAATGGGAAAGCAGCGATCAAGCTCTTCGACGGCGCCTGCAAGATGCTGGTGCTCGGGTTCCAAGACGCGGTTTCTCAGGTTGTATCGTGCTGCTGCAATGCGCTCTTGAAAGCCGCGTTTAACACCGTGATGAGCGAGAAAGAGTTCCACACGCTCCAGTTCCACCGAGATCGTCCCGCGATCCATGAAATCGCCAACGCGTTGCTGAATAGAGGTGCCGGCTCGAATGAGAAGGACGCCAGTGAGGCTGTGGCTTCACTCTTGTACCTGATCTGCAAAAGCATGGATCTCACGAGGTACCTAACGACCCAGATCTCGCAGATCATGTCGAGTTCTCCAGCGACCGCACTGGTTTCCCCATCCAAGGTGACCGAGAACTCGACATTGGCATCGACAGGAAGCGTCTCATGGCGCCACCAGCTGGTCTCGATCAAGATCCTGAACACGATAGCAAGTCAGTACCGACTGGACCAAGCTTCGAGCGGGCTGAACCTCGCAGACGCATTGAAGATCAGCATGTCTGCACTTGAGAACTCGAGCGTTCACGTCCGAACAGCGGCGATCGATCTGCTGGTTCAGTGTCTTTTGATCCGATGCGAGCAGTCCGGTAAGCGCATCTCGGTACTGTTGTTTGTATGTCTGTTGTTCCTATGTCTAACTGTTGACGTGAACTGTGTGCGTTGCAGAAATGAGCGGGTCCGTGGATGAAATCTATGAGCAGATGAAGAGCTGGGGCGAATCGATCTTCAAACAGCAGAACCAACCTCTGAAGCCCTCCATCCAGGCGAAGATCAATAATGGACTGAAGAATGCGCTCCAATCAAGCAAGCGTTTGAACACTCTGTCTTCCTCAGCCGAGAATGAACAAGAGCGCATAGGAGCGGCTCCGAAAACTGGAAACAACAGCAGCACGATGTTCGACATCCTGACCCCCGCGATGTCACCTCGGACCAAGAGCGCGCAAAAAGAAGATGATCTGCCGTACGCTGAGCCCATTCAAGATCAGAACAAGGACGACGCTGTTGAGGTCCTGGAATGCTTTGGAGAGAAAGTGGCGCGCTGCCTGTTCTCAAATGCATGGGCACCTCGCGTTGAAGCTCTGAGCTTCCTGCAAAACCAAGTAGACACTCGTCAACTGACGTTTGACTCCAAGTCTTTTACTGGAGGTGATCGTCAGCGTATTCTACTACGAGCTATCCAGCGGACGCTCCTTCAAGCGCTCCAAGATCGTGTCAACTCGGTCTTCGAGGCTGGCGTGTCATTGTTGATGGAGGTTGCCATTGCGTTCGACGGATCAGTTACCAACGCTCACGACAAGTCGAGTCTCCAAGACCTCATGCGACCGCTCATCCCGCGCTTGCTGGTCAAACTCGGCGATTCAAAGACGCGGCTTCACGTGACGACCGAGGACGCGCTCTTGTTGCTGTCCCGTCAATCAAACTCCATTGGGCCCGAATTCCTTCTTGAAGAGATGATTGCGTGCGACCGCAGCGCGTCACCTCAAGCGCTCTCTGCGATCTACTTGGCCAACAAGCTCGGGTTAATCTCCAAGTTGCTTCTGGAGTTTGGCGTACAGGAGAGTTCAACGGGTGAAGTAGGCTCACTCCCAATTCGAAGCGTCCTTCAACCCGCACTGCAAGTCTGTGAACACAAGGACCAGAATGTGAGGCAAGTATCGCTGCAAATCGTTGCAGACACACTGCAAGTCGCTCGAGCGGCCGCGATGCCGTTCTTGGACGCTCTGGCGCGCGCGTCTCGACAAAAAATCATCTCAAAGCTGGTCGAGAAAGGTGTCCTGGAAGCGGATCTGCTCATGGACGAAGTGGACGATTTCGATGCCGAGCCATCTTCTCGTCCAGGGACCTCTGGCGGTATTCGACCACCGACTGCATCGGGTTCGTCGACCAAGCATCGCCCAGCACTATCCAATACTTCGCTCTCAGCATCCAGCAGTTCAGCTGCGCAAGCGAGCGCCTTGCAGTCCCAGCCTGCCGCACTTCCGTACGGCACAGCACTAACAAGCGAACAGAAGGAGCAGTTCGCGGTTATCATCGACGGTCTTGGCGAAGAACTGGTGCGCTGCCTGCTCGACAAGACATGGGCTCAGAGAGAGGCGGCGGTCCGTGAAATCGAACGCCAGGTGATCTGCACTGCAAATGGGAAGACCCCAGCAGACAAGGCGTTGCCAAAGACAATCGAGAGTCTTCGTGTGATGGCCATGGCGCTCGAACTCGGTCTGAACGACACGGTGGCACGTGTTTTCCAGTGCTCGCTGCGGCTTTTCCAGATCATTGCGACGGAATTCGTGCCGCTCGTGGCGTCCACACACGAGTACGTCGACGCGATCTTGGAGAACGTTGTCGGCCTCGTGATGCAGAAGCTCGGCGATACAAAGCAGCGGTTGCGCTCCGATTGCTTCACTCTGTTGCATTCCTTGGCTTCATTGAGTCACATCGGCCACGCTCGCATGTGCAAGATGCTAGTGGGCAAGTACCAGCAGTTGGTGAGCTCGTCCTCGGCGATAGCTTCATCACCTCTGCTTGCTGGCGAGCTGCTCAAGCTCTTTACACTGCTGATCAAAGAAGCCCACAACGCAACAAGCAGCTCATCATCACCATCGCCAGTAGCAGCAATTGCAGTACGTCCCGATCTCGCGTCGATCCTCGATCTGATCCGCCCAGCTTTTGAGAACAAGCACGTCGACGTCCGCAATGGCGCGATCTCAACGTACGCGGCGATCTACGAAGTCACGAATGGAGGGAGTGATGAGTCATACGGAAAAGGCATCGACTTGAGCGGGTTCCTGGCGCAGACCAAGCCTGCGATCCGCGAGGCGATCACAAAGAGCGTCGTGCAGATCAATAAGTCGCTCCCGCAAGCATTGTCCAGAGATGGAGGCTCTGGTGACTCGAGTGCGCCAGAGATCGACAGCGCACGACAGCAATCCCTAGCATTGGATGTGAACAAGTTGACGCAGATCTGCGACAGCCAGATTGTGACGCTGCTCACATCAATCTCGTCCGCGTCACGCTGTCAGGGTGTCGACAAACTCATGAACCTGTACCTTGAGTCGCCACGGCATTCGAGCTTCAAAGGCGCATGGGAGATCTCGTGTCTGCTTGTCAAGCAGCTGCTCTTGGACGGGACACCGTCGGTCTGTCTCTCAGCCTTCGAGCTGCTTGAGTTGCTCGTGGACCCACCTGGCAACGGAGTTGTGTGTGCAGAGTACGCAATCCCGTGGGGTGAGTGGGGCGTGCACCTGATTCTCGGTTCGACCATCCGCAGTGTGGTCCAGCAAACTGCAAACGAGAGCGTTCGCGTACGAGCGCGAGCGCAGGCACTGCTTCACGTCGTCGCGATGAAGAACGTGGGGGGCAAGAGCGCGGTCTGCAATGCGCTGCTGAGTGCGCCCGAGCAGAACGACCTGGTGAACGAAAAGTCCAAGCGCGTGAAGAAGATCGCAGTTACGAAGCTGCGATGGCAGACAATGGTGCGTCTTGAGCTGCTCTACGACTTAATGACAGGCTCGAATGCCAGCGAACAAACTCACTCAAGCAGCTCAGTGGCACGGCGCAAGCCATCCAGTGGGACTTTGACTTCTTCAAAGTCGTCGAGTGAGCCGCTGGGTGTGGAGAACGTCGTCCCATTCCTGGGGTCGTGTGTCACACATCCGAGCCCGTCCATTCGAGCAGCGTCGCTCAAGATCATGGGCTTCTTAAGAGAAACCCGACCCGAGGAGCTGCAGAAGTTCATCCAGGACAACTGCTCAGCAGCGCTTCAGCGACGTCTGCGCGGTTTGCTTAGCGATATTGGCGACGACGGCGACGCAGCCAATAACGCTGACCATTTCAACGCAGACGATGCGACGTGTGTCCGTGGCAGTCGGTCGTCCCATGTCCGTCGCATTGCAGCATTACGGCCGCCACGGTCGGTTCCTGTGGAGGAGTCGAAAATGGCTGTCGACGTGTTCCCACCACCGCACTCGGCCCCCGGGAAGAGTCGGAGATCTGGAGATGATGGCGACGACGACTCGATGAACGACGGCTCGTACGTCGTGATGAAGCACCGCGGAGATCGGGATGAAAACAGAGGAGGAGGCACTTCGAGCCATCCTGCCAATCAGCTACAACAGCAGCAGCAGCAGCAAGTGCCGATATGGCTCGAACAGCAGGGGTCTCGGAAAGGCAGTAGCGCTTTATACGGAGACGGCGAGCCCGAGTCCGCGATTGGAGGTGGCGCCGCTGGACTCATGAAGATGCGGCGGAAGAGTAGCTACCGCGGCGGCAGCAACAACGGTGAGAGTGACAAAAACGACGACCGGCGGGGCGCCTCCACGCGGTATTCCAGCGGCACCCAAGGGTACTGATCACATCATCTCTCGGCCGAGGGTAAGATCACAAGATCAGAGCAAGTACTCAGAAAGGTATGGCGCAGTGCCGCTGGTCCTTCACATCACCTCTTCAGCCTGAACATTAACAAGCCACCTGCCTCACAGGGATAACAAGGTTCTGTGTACGTACTTCATAACAAAACGTGCTGCAGCTCGTGCTCTCTCTCTCTCTCTCTTTTTCTCTCTCCTTCTTTCTCATCACTCAATCTCCACTGCCGTGCTCACTGACTTTCCAGCAGCAGCAGCTCTGGCTTCTGCTGCTTCCCGCATTTTCTTCCTCAGCGGACTACCAGTAGCGGGTGACTGTGAGGTTGCCTTCACCTCTTGTGAGGAGGACTCGGTGCTGCTTTCCTCGCTGTCCTCGTCAAACTTGAAAGACGCGAGCAGGCCAAAGTGGTCCGAGGGCCAGAGTCCGTCGCCGATAGGCTCCTTCCCGACGATCTCCATTTTTTCAAGCACAGACGCAGAGGATTCAGCAAAGGCTTCTCGCAGCGGCGCGGGGCCGCCAGCGTAGAAGTACATGCGGTCAAGGCGGCTCTGGAACGCCTTGCTGGCCACGAGCGCGTTGGTTTTCCCATCGAAAGTGCAGCCGTTCTCCTCCGTGTTGCCGTCCATAGAGAGCCACAGATCCTTCCAGCCAGAGGGCAGGCCGAGCGTTGCCAGATCAATCTTGTTGGCTTCTGTTGCTGCTGGTGCGCTTAAGCCAATTGAGCCATTGGAAGCCCCCAGGATCTGCATCACCTGCTTCTCCTCAGGCGTGGCCATCCCCAGAAAGCAATTTTCGTGGTACCACAGGCGAATCTCGAGCGTCTTCCCACCGGGAAGCGTGTCCTTCGCCATTTTGCCCACGCGCGTGGCGTCCTTCGCGATAATCTCGCCGCATGTCCGGCACTTGGAGCGCGCACTCTTGGCGTTTTCCACCTCGAGGTCCGCAATCGCACTCCCGAAACGGGAGTCCAGCATCTTCATGTCGGCGCGCATAAGGTTCGTGTCGCCCATGAAGATCGCGCCCAGACACGTCCTATTCGTCTTCGTATTGCTCGTCTCCACGCGCTCTTCCAGGAAATGCATGGCCTCCTTGAGCTGCGCCACGCGCGTACGACTAAACTGCGGCATGCTCTCCAGGTGGGACGTGCCCACGAAGAGGCTCTTGCCTGGCGCCACCTCGACCTGCATGGCCACGAGCTCGCGGCCCATGCCCGAGTTGGCGAACGGCAGCGTCTCGAGCGCGAGCACGGGCAGCGCGCTGAAGAGCACGACAAAGTACGCCTCGGAGAACGGCGGCGCTACGTCCACGCTGCAGTCGTAGAACCTGGTCCAGCGCTATCGGCAATGCACGTTAGTTACCTTCAATTCGCATTAATATCAGGAAATGGCGGTTGGCATGCTGTGAACTTGCCTGCTTCTTGAGCATCGCGAGCGAGTCGCGCGTGACTTCCTGGAAGCCCACGATCGCGGGCCGCGCGCGCTCGATGACGCGCCCGATGGCCTTCATGCGTAGCTCCATGAACACGGGCTCGAAGAAGACGTTGTACGTCAGCACGCGCAGCTTCATCGGTCGGTTCGTTTGCTCGTCGCTCGTGAAGGTGTAGAGAGGGAGGAGATGCGGGGGCTCGTGCGTATTACTCTTCTTATCGTCAGCCACCTTCTTCCTTTGCGCACAGACACGAATGGAGAGGTTGACGGAAGAGCGCGCTGCTTCTTGTAGATGTGTTGGCCTTCAATTGCGGTACAGCGGCGGTCGTCCATGCCTCGTCGGAGAGATCAAACCACGAACACCAAGACGCCGAGCAAAAAATAAGGCAATTTCATTGAAATTAAAATGTGTGGGTAAATAAGGAATGAAGGATACTCGCTGCAATTCGCGACGCATACCGGACTGACACCGTGTGCGCTCGTGTAGCCAGGCTCCTCCCGCACGTGTTGTGCCTGTTGTGTCTACACTAAAAAACGCTGGCAGGTTCACACCTCACAGTCTGGCATTGACCAGATTCAGGATGTTCAGCGCAGCGTTGACGCCTCGATTCCAGAAGCTCGCCTTGCAATCAATGGTGGAACTGCGCAAGACAACTCTGTTTATCTTCAAGACAATCTTATTGTCGGCATCTTTGAAGAAATACGACGCTTGTTGCAGAGTCTGATGACAGTCAGAGCAAAGCTTACTCGTGCGATATTCGTCCTGGTCTATCACCGTCGCGCGCTTCCAGAGCGCCTTCTTGAAGCCCTTCAAAGGACTCGAGGCGTGACCAGGAATTCCATCGCGACGGCTCCAATCGCCGTAGACGATGAGGGCCTTCAGACTGGCTACGATCACCAAATGCTTCGCCAGCGTGCTCAGAGCATTTTGTTTCATCCGCGCCTAAAAGAAGCGCCACTTCAAAAATTCCTTCGCGGTCCAAAACTTCGTGAGGATGTTGACACTCTTCTAGGAGTAATTGAGATCAGCGAAGCAGTCGGGGATGGTGGCGGTTTTATACGACGGAAGGAAGGATAAACAAAATTCTGGGTGCAAAAAGTAACGTGCGCTCGCTCACCTTGTGTGATTTGGTCACTCAGTGGTCGAAGTGGCGCTTCAAAACTGGTATCCGGCCCAAAGACCCGGGGATGATCTCTCGTAACAATTGTATTTGAGGTCGGCGGTTCTGTAGTGGACTTCTATGTTCTCCATGCTTCTTTCGAGGTCGTTGAGGCTTCAGCTCATGCAGCAGTTAATGCGAAAGTGCCTGTCAATGAGACAAAATTCCACAAATAACATGCCGTGTTGTTCATCAACGAAGAGGTTGGGCCGATCTTGATGTTTGTCGCGTCCAGCACTTGAGATACACGATGGAATTAGAAGATAAGAACAATAAGCAGAGCGGCGTCAAGCATACCCCCTTCAGCAGTGTGGCGATCTGTGAGTAGAGCTCCTCGGACTCGCTTCTGTCGCTGATGATTCACACATTGATCTTGCGGTGAAGTAGATGAACGTGTCGCGCAGCTGATCACACAGTCACACGTACACATGGCTAGAAATGTAAACAGACAAAGTTGAAGAGCCGCACAACATACTCGTACTTCATATGTAGCCGGGCAACTTGATGCTCGTGTTCCGCGGCACGGTACATAGACTAAGGAAGCGTGTTTAAACACCTTTGTTAACGTGTGTTGTCTGTTTCCTGCAGTGCAACTCGGCACGCTGATTGCCTCCCCTGAGCACAAATCTGAAGGACGTTAGAAATGAGTCTTTCAAGGCAAAAGTCGGACTGTTTATATGTATAAGATGTGCCTCCTGTCACTATATGCATACAGTGCGACCCAAAACTATAAACGCACTGTAAAGCTTGCTGCCTTGCTCACTCTCACCACCTCTAGAGCCTTCAACTACACCATCATGGCGGTGATAAGCACGCCGAAGCCAAGCAGCTCGCTCACCAGGTGACGATCACGCGCTCGTCAGCAGACAAGACGATCGCGACACCGAGATTCCGCGTTTTTTCTCTGCTTGTGCTGGTGATGCATACACGTGTTCGAGCGCCTCTCTAGTTCGTCTCCACTGATAGATGAGTTTCCTCCGGCTGTCAAATCTGCTGCAAGCCAAATTGGGATAAAATATACAAATAACCGCAGATACGTCGCCAAGCTCATCAAAGCTTGCCACCACCACAAGCTTGTGACGAGCGGTGAATGCAGTGCGCGCGTTCTTGTTCTTGGACCGTCCGAGTCCTCCAAGTGATGTGCGCGTTATTGTTGATCAGGCAGAATGAGTAGCATTATCTCTCCCACGATCGCACGCAGAGGCGAGAGTCATTGGCAATAACAAATGCCGGATAATGTAGACCACATTAATTCAGTCCGCGCCAAGTAATATCACCCACCCACGTTTTGGTCGATAACTTTCTCAATTTTTAGAATTTCGCTGTGCTGTTTGGATATGTTGCTCGTTTCGTAAGTGCGAATTTGTTGTTTGCGCTAACACACGACAATTCGCATTTTACAGGGGGCCTGGCATACAAAAGTCTGGGTTTGGCACTGCGACACATTGATCACCTACCCAGCAGCGTACAAAAATCAAGACAAAAGCAACAGAATGATGGTAATTTTAGTAGTGCGTCTTACCACCGTTCTTCTCTACCACTTCCACGCATCTGCGAGGCATGAAATGTACCAAGGTGAGAAGGGTGTCAAGCGGAATAGCGCTCCATGCGCGCTGCAGTGCCGTCTTAAGATTGGACACGCTATCGAATTGTATTCCATTTGCGTACACATCTCTACTCATTATCGACCACAAGTTTTCTATTGGGTTGAGATCTGGTGACTTGAATAACCAGACAAGCACATTAATATCATTCTCAGTGAGAAACTCTTTGCTGCGCTTCGATACATAAATGGACGCATTATCTGTTAATAGATGAAGTCAGTACCATAGTTTAGGTGAGCGAATGGGAGGAGATACTCAGAGACTGTGTAAACATAATCATCAGAATTTTGCCTCCCCACGAGCACTGAGAACTGTGATTTGCCGCGGGTGCTGAAAGTGCTTCACACCATTACTGACCCACCGCTTGCTTGCTTGCCGACGCTTGGTTTGTAGGAATGGTTGGCGTATGTCATGTCAGTACGTCTGAAAGCCGTCGGGCCCGTCGAGATTCCACTTCTTCTCGCCCGAGGATATGATGGTGTCCCAGACAGACACGACGTCCTTGTGCACCAGCATGCTTTTCGCCCATGCCTTCCGAGAGAGCTTGTTGTAATGATGGACTTTCACTCTTGGAGTACAGGCCGCCATCATGTTGTCCTCTCCCATTTTACATTCACTCTAGGATACCAAAAGAACCAAAGTAGCGTAATCATCCAAGCACGCAAGACACGTGCAGTACATTGAAGATTCATACTAGCTAG
>JAASGO010000647.1:0-17753 GCA_023334245.1 Globisporangium cederbergense | reverse complement strand
TTTGGCACGTCCCATTATCTCGAGCAGGTCGTCCAGCGGTTTCTTCTCCTCTCTGTCGTGCGGGTGAAGACAGTATTCGTCCTTACAGACTTGACCGTGTGCAACGGTCCGACACAGCGATCGAAGTGGAAAGCTGATGGTTCTCTGGTAGGATTCAGCTTGTGGTGGTTGCATCTCCACATTCGCCGCGACCACTACGACCTGTCACTCGCTGACGCTGGTGCGGAGGTCTAGCACCTGCGGATCTACGAACAGTCACCATAGGTAGAGGCAGGTCACGACTTTTTCGCGAAGTGGTGACGTGCTCTGGCGCTGCCCTGGAAGATGCTTCCAGACGAGTCCGCCAGCTGCAGCCACGCGACGACCCGACAACCTTAGCAGCGTCGTGGTTGTGCATCCCAGCCGCGATTCTCGAGCGGGCTGTGTCCGTTTGCTTTGAGTGCAAATGATGCATGACAACCATTGCAGCGACATTGGGGGAGGGCGAGTTACGAGCCACTCAAACGAGCCCTAAGCAACGAGGCTCTCGCCTCCGCATCGCATGAACACGACGCGGCCCAACAACACTCTTGGCCTCATGACCTCACGTGGGTATAGGCGAAACTCTAGATGTAGTCCGCGAGGTAGCGGGAAACCCAGAGGTGCGTCGACTGCACGAGTTACTGAACATTGAACACTTCATCACGCGTGAGCTGAAGCCGTCCGACAGCCTCGCGCAATCTCTTCATGGCCATAGGTGTCTACGGCTGGATGACGCGCATGAACGGCGGCTCAATCTGCATGATGGCCTCGTACCTGTACGTCTCGGGCAACGGTGACGTCTCGGCTTGCAAGTAGTACACGGATCCAAGTTCCGGTGCTACAAGTCCACCCTCGGAGCCTACTTCTACGACAGCGCTACCCCAATCGACAGCACCAACAACAGCAAACCGCGCAAGCATGCTTCGTGCAGTAGAGAGATGCCCTCGTCACTTGGATTGCATATAGCTATGTTGCCTGCTGCCCTTCTCAGCACTCTTTACATTGTGCAAAGTTCGCAACAGTGCCTAACGAAAGACGCCTCGCGTAGAGTCTTTTACGCATGGGGTCACCGCGTGCATGTCATCCATGATGAGCAACCAACTCGCCAAATGAGGGCGGCGCTTCCTTGGTGGAATTGACGGGCAGCGGGCTCTTGTTCGCGCAGTAGCTCGCCTCGAGCGCGTTACCACCTTCGCTCGCAAGGTCGAGGCCTTGCATTGGCAGAAGCTCGCAATGGACACCATATCGCAAAAAAAGTCGTGGGAATTTTCTCATTTTCTCATTTCCAGTTGGCTACAAAGCTCAACAGCAAAACATGGCGAACTTCCCAAATATCCATTCAGAATGGCGCATATTCAACAGCTCGAAGAACGCAATAAGCAGCCTTCATTCCCAGATCTACCAGCAACCACACACGTCACGATGGGCAACTGCATCGGCCACGACTCGACCAAGAACACGCGCGACAGCGTAGAAGTGGTCACGCTGCAGTCACCGCTCAACGCGCAGCCGAACGCGCGCGGCAGCAAGGGCCGGGCCGCGTCCACCAAGACGAAGAACACGGGCGACTCGTTCGTGGACGTGCTCTTCTTCCCGGACCCGGGCATGCCCTGCAAGAACTTCCGCTCGACCAAGGGCTGCACGCGCAAGAACTGCAAGATGATCCACGACGAGGGCTCGTCGCTGCTCACGTTCCTCGAGTGGCTCAACAAGGCCAAGAAGACGATGGAGATCTGCGTCTTTACGATCACGTCTGATGAGGTATGGCGTGCGTGTTTGTGTGTGGATACATGTGTGGTTGTTAGATGCATACAGCTAACGTATGGCTTGTTTGTTTACCTGTGTGGTTCAGATTGCGGACACGGTACTGGCACTGCACGCAAAGGGTGTAGTCGTGCGCGTGATCACGGACGACGGCATGGCGAAGGGCCAGGGCTCCGACATCCAGAAGTTCATCGATGCGGTGCGTGCAGATGCGATAGAGGCACGAGTGGTTGGTTGCGCTTTGCGGTGATGTCTAATTGTTACGCTCGCTTGTGTGCTGATGACGATGGAGCAGGGCATCCAAGTACGCGACGACAACGCGCGGACGTACATGCACAACAAAGTGCGTCTTCATGCACCCGCAATGCGCTGATGTATTTTGTTCAACTACTGATCTAACCTGATGTTGTGCACTCTGCCTGTAGTTTTGTGTAATTGACAACAAGATCCTCCTGAATGGTGCGTGGAAGCAACAACCTTTGCATATCTGCTCTTTGTACCGCAAGCGGAAACCCGTGGGCTAACAGGGCATTGTATCGGATTGTGTGAATGAATGAATAGGATCGTTCAACTGGAGTCGCCAAGCTATCGTGGGCAATCAGGAGAACTTGGTGATCAACGTCGGTGGCCCCATCATTGGTACGCAGTCGTTTTGTGTTAAAAAACTAGGGTGGCTTGGCTGGATACTAACAATGCACATGGCATGTGTGCTTTTGTTCTCGTAGGCCGCTTCCGAGCCCAGTTCGAGAAGCTCTGGGAGCAGTACGCCCGCTGACCTCTCTGCTCGTGAATCATACGCACGTGACAAAAAGAATCAAGCACATGCTCACGCCCATCAAGTCATGCGCTCTTACGAGCTAAACCACCACCATTCCTAGACGCACTACGAAGGGATACACAGAACGAATGTAGATGTAGAGCATGCACACGCATACAATAGCACCACGAAGTAGATTAGTTCATGCATGGCAAAGGCACGCCATTAACACCACCACCTTCAAGCGCTCGTAAAACTATCCAGACAATATATGCCGATCACGAGCTTGTTGAGCGCATGGGATGCCGTTGAAACTCGTCACGTCGTCTGGGATCTCGTACTGAGCGCGCGCCATCGGCGTCGTCGGGAAGGTCGTGGTGATTGCTGGCTGCGGGCGCGCTGCCGAACTGCTGGTCAAAGTGCTCGTCGTAAACGGTGCTAAGGTGTACGTCGCCTCAACAGAGGCCTTGAATGCTCCTATCGCTACTGCGCTCACCACCGTGGGACCACATAGCTGCATCGCAATTCATGCCGATTTGGCTACAACGTCCGGCAAAGCTGCCCTCGCGACGCACATCTCAGAGAGTGAAGAGGCCGTGAACCTACTGATCAACACCCCACTTGTGCAGCAGCACAGCCCACGGCATCGGGTCCGGTCGAAGAGCAGTCGAGTAGAGAGAAACGGAAAGGTACGAGCGACATCGTGAGATCTACTGTTCTGCTGTTAAAGCTTCATTCAGAGCAGCCGAAATGGACGGTGAGCCAGTGTGTAGCCATGCACGAGGTGTCGTAGTCGACACTGCGGCGCAACTACGAACAAGCGCTCCCTATGGAGACACCTGGGACCCCGATGACGTTCCAGACCCAGCGCCTGGTTTGGACCCTGTTTCAGACCCAGAGCTCAGTTCTCGTCCTGTTCCAGACATAGGTCCCAGTCCAGATCCAGCAGACCCAGCGCTTGTCTTGCACGCAGCACCTGACCCAGTCGACTTCTTTAACCAAGAAGAGGTCAATGACGAGCGCGAAACTGAGATGTCAGCCCCAGGTCTCTCCAGCTAAAACAGTGTACTGCTTCTTTGCGACGACAGCGAGTTGAAGGTTTTTCCATCACAAGCATCGCACTGTTCTGGCTGCTCCACTTGGCGTTTGTATGGGCTGGTGCGGAGTTTTATCCAAAACCAAACAATAGGAGTCTCTGGTACAAACCGACATTCGTTTTCACAGGTTTTCGATCCAAGAGCCACCTGCTCCTCCTGATTGCTCCATCCATCCATCGGCAAGCCAGAAACGACGCCAATCAACAACGAACCGCTCGATCGATTTCAGGACAGAGAGATGATGCTGCGCCACCTGCGCCGCTCGAGCCTCGCTGCGTCGCTGCAGCCGCGATGGAACACGCGCGCACTCTCTGCTGCTGCTACTTCTACTGGTGGCGGTGCGCCAGTGGTTCCTGCTTCTGCTGCGGACGCGGCCGAGGTCACCGAGCGCCTCGACACGCTCGAGCGCATCCAGGCGACGCCCACGCGCGAGCGCTTCCGCGTGGCGCTCGTGGGCCGCACGAACGTCGGCAAGTCGACGCTCTACAACCGTCTGACCAAGACGCGCTCGGCGATTGTGCACAACGTACCCGGTACCACCCGCGACCGACGCTACGCAGTGGTGCGAACAGCTTGCGCTTGTGGACTTCTACTGAGTGTGTCATGGTTCTGATGATGTTCCTCTTGCATATTCACCTGTATGAACAGGCTCACTTGGCGGGCATGGAGTTTGACGTGATTGACACAGGCGGTCTGGAAGACGCACCATCGGGATCGTAAGTGGGTAAACTGTGGCTCAATACAGTGTGTTGAGATCGTAGACCTCATGCACTAAGCCATGTTGTGTGATGTTTTTGATACGCTAGCCTGGAGGAAGGCATGCTCGAGCAGACACGCAAGGCTGTGCACGAGGCGGACTTGGTGTTCTTCTTGATCGACGGTCGCCAGGGTGTGACGCCCATCGACTCGCACTTTGCGCGCTGGCTGCGCCGCGAGAACCCGGAGGCACCCGTGCACTTGGTCGCGAACAAGGTTGAGGGTTACCCGGACCGCTGGGAGGACTCAATGAACGAGTGCTACCAGCTGGGCCTGGGTTCGGCGATCCCGCTCTCGGCCGAGCACGGTGAGGGCATCACGAACCTCATCGATGTGCTCATCCCAGCGTACGACGCCCACGAGAAGGTGCAAGACGCGATTGTGAAGGACGTAGTCAAGCCAGAGGAAGGCGTGACCCCAGAGGACGAAGAGGATGTAAGTGTACTTCGTGACAGTGTACGGTGGGTTGTGATATAACTGGGTCCCTGACTTTGTATGCTGTGTTTGCTCAGTCTCGAACGATCCGCCTTGCGATTGTTGGCCGCCCGAACGTCGGCAAGGTACGAGCAACGCAATGGTGTGTTTCGATTAGAAAATGACCTGGTATGTTGAGTTCTGACTTGTGTACTTATGTATAATATACTTCCACCACGACAGTCAACGCTGCTTAACCGCATCGTGCGTAAGGAGCGTGTGCTCACCGGACCTGAGTACGTACACAACCATAGCAGCATAGCCTCTTCGCACTCAGTAGAGTCCCTACTTACATAACGTCTTGCGTCTTGTGTCTTTACTCAGACCTGGTGTGACGCGCGATTCAGTGGAGGTGCCGTGGGCGTTCCGCGGACAGCAGATCAAGCTCGTGGACACAGCAGGCATCCGCAAGTACAGCAAGCGCGACCACGAGAACCAGATCGAGAACCTCTCGGTGCGCGACGCGTTCCGCGCGATCGACTCAGCCATGGTCGTGATCGTTGTCGTGGACATCAGCCAGGACAAGCTCATCCACATGGACCTCACGATCGCGCACAAGGTGATCGAAGAAGGTCGCGGACTCATCATCGCCGCCAACAAGGCCGACCTGACCGAGGACTCGGAGCACGAGATGCAGCGCATCCGTGATGAGCTCGGCAGCTCACTCGCACAGGTCAAGGGCGTCCCGGTCGTGCCGATCTCGGCGCTGACGGGCAAGGGTATCCGCAAGCTGCTTCCGGAAGTGTACGTGCTGCTGGCTGGATCGTGCAATCTCTTGTGTGAGACTGTTGTCATGGATAACTGAGGACGTCCTTTTGTATGCATTTGCAGGATGAAGGCGTACGAGAAGTGGGACCTGCGTGTGACGACCGGGCGCCTGAACCGATGGATGAAGGCCATGGCGCGCCACCACCCACCGCCGACTGTCAAGGGCAAGACGATCAACGTCAAGTACGTGACGCAGGTCAAGAGCCGTCCACCGACCTTCGCGCTCTTCGTCAACAAGCCCAAGGAGGTGCCCGAGTCGTACCAGCGGTGCGTGTTTATTTTGCCTATTGTTTTGCCCAGTCAGTATTCGATATTCGAGCACGTCCTGACTTGTGTGTGTGTACTTATTTATACATTCTGTGCAGCTTCTTGCTGACCCAGCTGCGCGAGGAGTTCGACATGGTGGGTGTGCCGGCGCGCCTGCTGCTGCGCGGCAACACAGAGGCGAACCCGTTCGAGAAGCGCACAAACTTCAAGAAGCGCACGAGCAGTGTCACGCACGGCAAGGCCCGCAAGAACCAGAACCCGTCGCCGAAGAAGTGAGCTTAATTACGCACACACCAGCGTTCACATTGCATATCATTTTTCGCCACACCATTAAATAGAGACACCACACCGCACACACACACGCGCCATCGCTGTACATACAAAAATGCATCTTTTATTCCTCTGCTGTTAGTAAAGTCACGCAAAAGCCGCAGCGCTCGCTGTTGATGAAAGCGGCGGAAGATGCAGTTCCCCCCAAGAGCTAGATACACGGGGGACAAAACTCCTTTCTCCCCTGTTATAAAACGGCACTGGCGACTGCACTTCCCCTCCGGCAAAGCAAGCACCACGACGCTCTGTTGTGTGTGCGCTTTCCACCCAACACGCGCGCGTTCCTCTCTCTTGCGCGCGCTTCGTCTGCATGCCGCCGCACCTCTTCTTCGCCCTATCTCTTGATCGCTCGCTCGCTCTGCTTGCTCATTAGAAAGAAATTTACGCGTTGAAGTCCGGGAAGCACTGCGCGAACGTGAAGCCCTTGGAAGAGTGCTTGCTCTCGAAGTGGTCGTTTAGCATCTTGGCCTGTGGGTACACAATACAACGCATACACATCGCGTCAACACCCCTATTCTTATAACAAGGCCTACAAACATGAGGCGAACAAGAGGATGACGTACGTTGGCCGTGATCATGAAGGCGGTGAGGCAGATCTTGCACTTGGTGCTCTCCTTGTCGGCGGCCATCTTGCCCTTGTTGGCCTCGTGGTTCTTCTGCTTGGCGTCCTTGTTCTTCTTGGCCATGTTGCGCTCGCGCGCCTCCTTCGACTTCTGTCCGTTGCCGCCGCCCATTGTTACTTGGTGAATCTGCTGCTGGAGAGCTCTGCTTGCTGCTTGCTGGTCGCTTGTCGCTCGTCGCCTGCTGGTTGCTTTCTGAAGAGCTGTTTGGGCGAAGGAGCCACGGAAAAACACAAAAACAATTGGTTGGGTCCGCGCGGAATCGAAGGTGGAGGTTGCGCGAAGGTCGTCCGTAGTAACTGGGAAGAGGACGTGGTTGTGGCACGAAGGTTGCGCGAACCGCAACTCGGCGCTCCTCGAAACGGCGCACAGGTGGGTGGGTGGATGACGATGGATCCAGTCAGTCAGTCAGTCAGTCGGCCCTAGGAGATCAGCCATCTAAGCACGCAGGCTTTAGCCATTTGGATCACTTAGTGCCCAGCGGCGGTGCGCGGCAGTATGGCGCGTGCGCGCTCTCCAAGAGCTGGCTCAAAAAGTATAGTAAAATGGCAAGTTGCGTCGATATTCCACTGACTGATTTAGCAAATGAATGCCTCGATGCACAGCGCACGATACGGAACCGAAGAAGAGCTCGCCGCACAGCTTCTTGCACAGCACAGCAAGCGCACTATAGAAATTGCACTTGTGCGCTACTGGGCATGAGCTAGAGAGCCACGCACGCATCTCTCCACGATCGATGAGTCAAGATCCTAGTGGCGTTCTCTCCTTGTCGCTCCTTCGCTCCTCTTCTCGTTCTCTCACTCCCACCGCTTCGTACGCAAAATAAGTACCTCTCCTTCCATCCGCCGTCCCTCTCGCTCTCCTTCTCTCATGGTCACTCAGACTTTCGCACGCGTTAACTCTCTCGCCATCGCCAGCCCGCAAGCAGAAAAGTCACTCCGTCGTGGCAATTGCGCGCTTATGCCGCGGCGAGATGCGGGAAGCACTGCGGCAACGTAAAGCCCTTGGCCGAGTGCTTGGCCTCAAAGTGCTCCGTCAGCAGCTTGATCTGCACACATGTCCACATACACATGTATACACGCGTGAGCACACCAACACAGCTGTCATCTGCGTCCATCGAAGCAAACTTGCAAAGAGAGAGAGAGAGATCGGCGACGTACGTTGGCCGTGATGAGGAAGGTGGTCATGCAGATCTTGCACTTGAGCTGCTCCTTGTCCGCGTTCATCTTGGCGCGGCTGGCATCGTGGTTCTTCTGCTTCTGGTCCTTGAGCTTCTTTGCGAGGTTGCGGTCGCGCGCCGCCGCCGACTTCGCTCCGTTACCGCCGCCCATTTCTGCTGTTCTGCTTGCGTTTCTTGCTTGGGAAATGCGGCTGGCTGGCTGGCCGGGAAAACGGACAGCGTCCGACATGAAGGTGGCGCGAATGTTGCACGAGGATCGCCACAAATGAGTCCGACACGGATGTTACACGAATGTTGCGTGAACGGTCATGGATCCCCAAACGACGTCATTTGGATCCCAACTACAATCGAAAATGCGCACATGCAAGTGACCGCAAGTGCACTCGTCTGTCCCTCCTCTAGGTGCATCCAGTGACTCGAATGAACAGCAGAGCGGCGCCTGTGCTCGACACTTGTAGGTGCGAGTGTGCCTGCACCACCGCAACCAGCAGCAGTAATCCCAGTCCCAGTCCCAGTGCTGAGCTTCCTCCACGAGCAACTCCAACCACGTACGTCCACGAGCGCGTTCGTGCCCAGCAGCAAGTCAAGCAGCAGCAGCTAAAACAAGAACATAGACCGTACGCTGTGGACAACCAGCAGTATGACAACTCGTTGGTACTGCTACAGCTCAAAGTGCGGTCGCTCGAGAAGTACAAGAGCAACTACGAGCTGCTCTGCAGTCAGCTGGGCGAGCTCAACGCGCAAGTCGGACTACAGCTCGAGCAGCACGAGGCCGACATCGCGTCACTCAACGCCACAATATCATCACTACAGCAGAGCAACGGAGAGCTTGAATGCGCTCTACAGGACAGTCAGAAACAGCTGGACTCCCAGCGGCAGGCAGTGCAGCAGGACCGTACATACAGTGAGCGCGTGCACGCGCAGCTGAGCACCGCCGCCGAGCTGCTAAAAGCCACCGAGAAGCGCATCGAGAGCAAGGAGCAGGAGCTCATGGATCAAGTGGAGGCACTGCAGGTACGACTCGACGCGAGCCAAAACGAGAACCATGATCTAAGCCAACAGAGCCACCAATTACAAGAGGAGCTGCTCACAGTCCAGCAAACAGCGGCTGAAAAGCTCAAGTTGAACGCTCAGAAGCGCGAAAGGTTCAAGAGCAAGCTCAATAGTCAGCTTCAAGCCCTTCAGAGTGAGAATGAAGCATTAACAGGCGAGCTCGAGTCGCAACGCGCGCTCACACGCAGCACAAAGAAACAGCTGGCGCACGAGAAATCCGAGAATAACGCGCTCGCAAAGCAGCTCAGTGCTGTCAAAAGCGACGTCGAGAGCCTCTTGTCCATGCTCGAGCAGCAGCGCGCGGCTGCAAAATACCAGGAGCAGAAGCAGCTGAAGTCAAAGAAGCAGGCGCAGCAGGCAGACTTTGCAGCTCAGAGCGCCAGCCGTCAGGTTGAGAGCTTGGAAGTCGAGTTGACGACTGCGAAAGAGGACCTCGTGCGCAAGAATGCGATCCTCGAGGCTCTGCACAGCGACCTGCGGACTTTGAGAGCCCAGTGTGAGCAGCAGCAGCGCGAGTTGAGCCAGTCATTAAGTTTGAACGAGGAGCTTAAAGGCCAGATCTCGAGACTCGAGCATCAAAAAGAGGTCGAGCGACGCAAACTCGAAGACCAAGAACACACGAAAGTGCGTATGTACCGTAAAGAGCTCCAGCAGATGCGGCAATTGCTCACCGTGAACCACCAGAAGGCCTCTGAGTCCTCGCGCGATGTCCAGAGCCTCAAGAAGGAGCTCTTCAGCGTCCAGGAGATACTGCACGCGTATCACAGCGAGCGCGACAGCTGGCGCCAGTACATTAGTGATGGGGCTACAAATGAGGCTGAAAAGCTCAAGATGGAGGTCTGTGCTGCGGGCAAAGCCGAGGAGTCGGTGCTCAAGTGCGCCATCATGGAGCAGGTCGCGACAGCGTATCCTGTAGCCTCAACTCAAGCTCCAGCTCCAGTCAGAGTGAAGAAAGCCCGGAAGAAGAAATAGCAAGTAGCATTCGGCTGACAAGACTGAGATCCTAGTTACCGCTGGCTGGCGATGGTGAGTCTACTTGGCCTTGCTAGAGCCACTGGTGCTGGAAGCCTTGGCATTCCGCGCGAGGACCTCGTAGTGCGTCTTGAGTTTCTCGAACTCCTGGCGCAGGAACGCGTTCTCCTCTTGCAGATCCTGCACCTCCAGCGCCATGTCGTCCGATGAAGAGCCTCCACCACCACCAATGTTACCATCAATACGAGGTGATGTCTCCTGGTTCCGTTGCTGTTTTTGAGCCTCCTGAAGTTCGTGCAGGCGGTTCGTGAGCGCAGCGATCTCGTTTTCTTTCGCTCGCAGACTCTCGCGGAACGTCCTTCGAAGGGCCTCCATCTCTGCACCGTGCATCGAATCGCCTCCAGACTGCTGCTGGTTTAGTTGGCTCGGACCACTGGAATTGGAACCAACTCGTCCGAGCGCAGGCATCCCAGGCTTCCTCTGAGGTACACAAGCACAAAGCCAACAGAATCAAGTCAGCGTCGGTTCAAGACCAGCCGGCCAGCCAGTCAGCCTGAGCAACTTCAGATTTACAATACGTACTGGGATGCGGGAGATCAGTGACGCATCTTCAGCCGGCATCATCACCGGCGGTGGCGGCTGCTGCTTGAGCTGGCGCAACTGTCGCTCCTTCTCGTCCAGTTGACTCTGCAGCGCCTTCACGACTTCCTGCAGGCGCTCCTTCTCCGCCTAAATCAACAGCACAGTCAACTTAGTTCTCTCGGCCTCCTCAAATCGAATACAAGACACCACCCACTCACCGCCATTGTCCGGAACTGTGAGGCCTCGCTAGGCACGGGCATGCTCGTGGCTATCGATAATGACGACGGTTGTGATCCCTGGCTCGAAGGCAGCAATACACCACCGCCCTGACGCTTGTAGTCGGCCACAATGCTCCTCAGTCTCTCCAGCTCGGCGTTCCGGTCGTCCTTCTGCGAACTGCTGCTCACGCTCTCGGCCGTGCGCACGCGCCTGACCTCCTGCACCTTGGTCTTCCAGGTCTCGAGCTGCCGCTGGAGCGCGTCAATGAGCGCGTCATCGTTCTTGGACTTGTCCACGAGCAGCTGGAACTTGGCTTTGCTCTCCTGCTTGTCCTTCTCGAGTGTCTGGCTGCGCGACTTGACGGCCTCGTACTTCTTCGTCACTTGAACAAGCTGCGTCTGCACCTCGTCACGCTCGAGTGTGAGCTTGTCCACGAGCCGCTGCTTCTGCGCCTGCTGGCCCGTGAGCTCGTGCTGCGCGCGCACGTCGACGTTGTTGGACGGTAACGCTAGCGACCCAGCCACTACGTCACTACTACCACCGGAGCCAGCCCTGATGAGCTCGAGTTCGAGCTTCTTGACCTTGGCCCTGAGCATCACGATCTGCTGTGCGCGGCCGCGCTTGCCGCCATTCAGGTCTCCAGTACCGTCGAGGATCTCTTCCAGCGGGACATCGTCGCCCACCTCGCGCTGTAAGGCGCGGTGAAGCTTCTTGAAATCAAGCTGGAGCTTGTCGTGCTTGCTCTTGAGGTCCTCCAGCTTCTTCCTCACTTGCTGAACGACCTCGCCTGATGAGCTACTGGTCGTCGAGGATTGGCTGGCGTGCTCTGACTGAGTCTCATCCTGAAGTGCTGGGCCAGCCTGAGCCAAGGCGCTCGCGCTCGCGGCGGCACTGGCGCGCGCCTGGAACCGCGCGGCCTTGAGCCGGAGCGTCTCGTTCTCACGCTCGAGCGCCTGCTTGGCCGCCTCCAGCAGCTTGCACTGCTTAGTGGCGTCCACCGCAAGTTGCTTCTCGCGCTGGAGAGTGCGCTTGAGGTGACGCAGCGTCTTGGCCTGGTGCACGATCTTTGCGTCGCGGATGTCCTGAAAGAAAGAGAGTAGTGTTGTAAGTGTGGAGTTCTGTTCATGTTGACTTAGTGGGTTGGGTTGCCTTGTGTACGTACATGCTCTGACCCGCCTTCGCGCTCAAGTAGAATGTCCTGTACCATTTCCGGGTTGAGCCCCGGTACTGGAGCTAAAGCCTCAAGCTGGATCTGTAAGCTAAAGCAACAACAAGGCAAGCAAGCGAACGAACAAGAACAAGTTGTGCGCAAGTAGTTGTTAGCAGCGACGAGCAAGCAGGACAAACAGTACAAGTGTGCAAATGTGCAAATTGCGGTTGCCGTACGATTTGATCTGGCGCTTGAAGTCAGACACTTGTGCGACGAGCTGCGTGTTGGAATTTGTGAGCTGCTGGATGTCATTCACGCTCGAGGCGTCCCACTTGAACTCGCACTGGGCTGCTGCTGGTTGCTGCTGCTGGTACTCGTCTTGAGTGATAGACTCACCGTTGTTGTTGTTGTCGTTCTCCGAGCCTACATCATGCGGATGGTAGTGACGACTGCTCTGAGGTCTGCGTATTGGTGAGCTGTATACTGGCGCATCGCCGCCATCTTCATCTTCCGACGACGAGCTCTCGTCACTCTCGTCTTCAAATTGCGGCATCACCAGCACGGACTTGTTGTCGGGTTTGTTTGTTTGTTTGTAGTGGAGATCACGCAACAGCAGCAACACGTCAGTTGATAAACAAACATGACTTGTGAAGGTAGTTGCGCGAGACTCACTTGCTTGTCGGGCCGCCGCAGCGTCACATCGATGAGCTTCTTGCCGTCCGCAAGTGTGTGCACGCGCGTGCTCTCGACCTCCATCGCTCCACTGGACGGCGGTCTCGCTGTCACTGGGAGCACTGATGCACTTGGTTTCTTCAGCATGCTGCTTGTTGCCTGTTGGGTGGGTCCACGCAAGTAATAAGCAAGCAAATGGCGGTTGCACACAAACAATCCGCGTATCAATAGAAACACAACCTTTGTTTACCATTTATTTGCGCTTTTCTCATCACCTTGGCAAGAACGAGCTGCTCGCCTCAGTTGCGCTGCGCTGCTTCCATTCGCAGCCTCCAGAGGGGCTCTTCTTTGTGTCCTAACTGCACCCTGCTGCATACACTCGACACGGTTGATGGCGGGCGACACGAGCCATACGACGACGACAGGCAGTGCACGCTTGCTTGCCCTTATACTTACTTGCACAGATTGGCTGGACACTCACTGGGATCTCCTCACTGGCTCACACGAACACCTCACTTGCTGCGCTCTTTGGCCGCGATCGTGAAGTTGGCAAGCTCGTCCATGATGTCGGCGGTCAGCGTAGCCTTCGACTTGGGGGCCGCTGGCGGAGCCGCAGCCATACCAGGTTGTGCTACCGCTGCTGTTGCTGCTGAACCTGAGCTGATTGGAGCGCTGGCACTGGCAGTGGAACTAGAACTAGTAGATGCATTGGCACTTGTTGCGACAGGAAAGGACGGGATCGCGGACGATACGGCGCGCGAGCGCTGGCTGGCGGCGTCTCGCGCTCTCTGCTGACCCAAGGTCGAGGCGACCTTGCTGAGCGCGTCGAAGAGGTCTTTGGTCTTGAAGAAGAGCCGCAGGTTGAGCATGCGGTTCGAGTCGATCTGCATCTGCCCGAAGCCGCGGATCTCAACTCTCGAGCCATCGCCTTTCACACCCTTGTAATGGCCCGAGAATGGACCCCAGTGGCGCCAGGAGAAGTAGCACTGCGGCGGCTGCGTGTAGACCTCAAGCACTTCCATGGGGAAGCCCTCGGTGAAGGCCTCGGAGAGGATCGCGCGCGGGTCCTTCTCCTCGCCTTCCTTTGTGTCCACGTCGCACGTCGTGACCTCGAAGTCGTTGACGAAGAGCAGGCCGAACATGTCGTTCTCCTGGATCGCGTGTCCCGGAATCCGCTCGCCGTCGTTCACCTGCAGATAGAAGTACTCCTGGCGTACGCTGCTCCAGTCGCTGTAGTGCGCGCGGTGGGTCGCCTCCATGAGGAACGTCTGGCAGCACTCCTCCACGTACGACTCGAGCGGCGTCGACTCATGCTCGCGCAACTTGTGCTTCATGTACTCGAGGTCCGCGAGCACGTACTCGGGCGGACCGTAGCGCCACTGGTTGTGGCCTTGGCTAGGGTTTGGCTGGTTAGGATGTTGTTGACTTAGTGCGTCCATGCCGCCGCGCGTGGGCCGCTTGGCACCCTGGGTCAGCAGCTCCTGGATCTGTTTCTTGGCGAGCGCGAGCTTCGAGTCCGAGACCGAGATGGTGGACCCGGCTGCGGGCACGAAGAGCAGCACGTTGCCCTGGTTGCCCTGGGACGACAGCGTCGAGTTGAAGAGCCCTGGTGGGCGCTGCTCCGACCGTGCGGTCGAGGATTGGGCCTCCGAGTGGTCGGACGACGAGCTACTGCTCTTGATCGACTGCGCGTCCTCGCGCGACTTGGTGCGCAGCTGGCCGCCCGCGTATGCGCGCGGTGCGCCATTGGGCCCATTGCCGCTTGCGGACGAGCCCTGGCTCGCGTCCGACCGGGACGCCTGCCGCGTGCGAATATGGTTGAGTACGTGGCGCGGCGAGGCCACGAAGTCTTGATTGTTGGTGGTACTGTGGTACGGCTCGCGGTGGCCGCTGCTACCGCCGCTACTGCTCGCGGCTGTGGACGAGTGTGGGGACAGCAGCGGACCACCACCACCACCACTGGCCGCAAGCGGGTCCGCATCGTCATTGGTGTCCGCGGCCGAGCGCTTATTTGTCTGCACCTTGTGGAACGCCTTGATCCAACGCTCGCAGCGCTCGGCGCTCTCGGCGTAGAACTTGAGCGACGCGCTCTTGGCCGAGGACGCGGCGGCCACGAGCACGATCCCGCGGTCGCTACCACCGGAGTCTCCCGCGCGGTCCGCACGCAATACGCTGCAGACGAGTACGGGTGTGAGCCCCGAGCCCTTGGCAATCGCGTTGCCCGCGTTGAGCGACCAGCCCGAGGCGAACCAGAGGTTGAAGGACGTCTCGTCCTTGCAACAGTAGAGCTCGGGGCTGTTGCGGACGAGGAAGTAGAAGCGCTTCTCGAGGCCCTTGAGCAGGCCGCGCTTGACCATCAGGTGGCCTTTGAAGAGGATGTCCACCTTGGTTTCGACGCGGTCGGTCGAGTCTGCGGACGAAGTTGTGGATTTGGCGCTCGTCGAGTACTGCGAGGCCGTGGTCGTCCCGCGGCGCATGCGGCGCAGCTGCTGGTCGCGATCGTGCTGTTGTTGGAACTGCTGCGCATGCTCATCCAGGAACGCGGATGCGGCGGTCGTCATCCCGCGCGTGGGCCGCACCTGCGGCTGCTGTTGCGGATGCAGCTGCGGCTGCGAGCGCGTCTCGAGCAAGCTGCCGGCGAGCTCTCCTCCTCGACGCCGTGGGTCGAACGCGATGTGGCTGTTGCTTGTGGAGATCGTCGCGGACCGCTCGTGGCGGTGGTGAGTGTGTGGCGCGCTGTTGTGGCTATGGCTGTGGCCGTCACCGTCAAGTCGGATGTGTTGCCTTGCGGAGTTGGTCGAGGCTTGTGCGTGTGTTGCGTGGGTTTGCGCGGCTTGCGCAACTTGCGCAACTTGCGCGTCAATGCGGTTGTGACTGTTGTTGTTTGTGTCGGCTTGCGCTTGTTGAGGCATGTTCTTGCTGCTGCCCTCGTCGCCCCTGCTGCTGTTCTTGTCCGCACGCCGCCCAAAGCCGAATGCCATGGCTGGCGCCTGACTAGTCTCCCTTCCTAGGAGTTGCTTTGCGGAGTTGCTCTGCACGCACACGTGCTTGTGCTCACTCGCTTAGCAACAGGCTCGTGCGAAATTAGAACCGGCGCGGAGAGGAGCTGAAGTTGCTTGTAATGTTCGCTCGCTCGCTCGCTCGCCCTTGCTTGTGATCGACCCCACGAGCAAGCAAGGCAAGCAATTGCGCGCACCCACACAACAACAAGCAGCAACAGACAGCAGGGCGATTGCTTGCTGCGAGCGGAGACGACGCAAAGGAGATGCGCAGCCGAACAGCTGGTGGCCGCGGGCCAACGCTCTTGGCCAAGATGGGACCGTGTTGGTAGTGTCGGCTTTGGCTCACAGCTCGCCAGTTTCCAAGATGTCGGAACTGGCTCTATCAGCGTCGAATCGAGATATATTTCACGCCAGATGCCCGACTCCTTCTACAGCTCTATTGAAAGGTTATTTATTTATAAGTTCTCAAAATGGGCATAATGTGCTTTCTCATACCACACACAAGCATCATTTATACGATTGTATAAGTTGATGAAGGTTTTTCACAACAATCTCTCCCGTCCCGTCGTCCAAAGTCGCCACTTTGTGGCCACTTTGCGTGTGCAACCTCCCCCTAGAACCGCGCATGAGCCAAGTGAACAGGCCACCGTCCCAGCTGGGAAGACGAAGACGAAGAGCTCGTGTCATTGTCGCGTCGACGCACAAAACCTGCTGCTGCTGCCTGCGGATGAACAGAAGGCCGCCCAGATGCACATCGTCCGTCGTGTCCGGATTGAATGCTGTGGCCTCTATGCTCTGTCGCCACCCTGTCCTGCCCTGCAGCTGAGGCCATGACGAAATAGCTGGTAAACGCCCCGGTCTTCGCCCGTCGCTTTTATCAGCAAAACCGACGCTACGGTCGATAGTTTCTGTAGTCGAAGCGCCAGCCTTTCGGAAGGCGGTCCAGTACATTGCAACACTGTGCTACTCTGTCGTGACGCTTGATCACGAAAGGCGCAAAAGCTTTTCCTTCGACGGTGGAAGCCCACGAGAGCTCTCTTGCGTCATGCGATTCGAGGACTTGCTTTCCATCGAAATATCGAAAAGTCCCAAGAGAACTCTCGCTTTCGATCGCTAGTTGGCTCGCTTCGTGCTTTAGGAGAAAGCATGATACTAACGTGGTTTGACATCGAAGCTTTGTTTCGCTCCACCTCGGCTGTGAGTCAGTGGAAAGCGCCACAATGCGCTTTCCGCGGAGACATCAGCAGCCGGTCTCTCACCTGCTGTATTCGTTCGCGAGCCCGACCAGCTTTGGCGGATTCGGTCGAAAGTTTTTTTGGCATTATTCCTATATCTTTCTGGAGTATGCTCTATTTTCGTTTGGTGAGGTGCCGCTTTGGATCCTTTGGATGCCAATCAATCAGTCCACAAATCGGCAAAAGATCGATGCTATGGCTATCCAAACTACTGGCAGACACGCGACGGGATGCCGCCGACGCCAGTGGCAGCGACACCTTCGAAAGACCGATCGGGTATTGAGAGGTCGATTGCCTGACGGGAGACTTTTCATCCAATTTGACCTTTCTCCTTCATTCGCAAAATGAAACCAATGGCAGCAATCCAATCTGATCCTCTTAAGTCGACAAAACTGTTTTTGTCGACTTCAACAGGAAATCTACCACGAAAAACTCGCGGGAGGTTCTCGTTTGATTATCAGCACCTAGCCTGACTGACCTTCACAGCCTCAACGTCATGCTCAGTAGAAATGTAGAGAGGGCTCTACGTTTCAGCTGAAATGGATATGTCTCCGGATACGGCTTCAGTGAGTCTATAGAGTTTCGCTCTCTCTCTCTCTCTCTTTCTTTCTTTCTTGCTCTTTCTTAACAGAGCTTTTCGTAGACACCTCCAACAGATCAGCAACAGAGTGATGGTGTCAAAGATAAGTATCAGGGATGCCTTGATACCAATCCCAAGAGCGTGCGTGCCTCGATGCTGCGCCTGCCTCTCGTAACTCACAAGCTGCCTCATCGCGCTGCAAGATGATCGAGACAGGATGCGCCCACAAGCCAAATGTGTGTGTGTGTGTGTGT
>JAASGO010000646.1:0-17753 GCA_023334245.1 Globisporangium cederbergense | reverse complement strand
GACGCGGGATGACTGACTTGCTTGCTGCTTGGCTCGGACGATAGATACACTCCATCACAGAGAGCGAGCGAGCGAACGAACGAACGATCGAACGCTGGTATGCAACCTGCACGCATGTGAAAAGGTGCACAGGCGATCTCTGGTCTGCATTTGCAGTTGGGCTATTTTGGCTCAACCATGCATGGAGTTCATGCTCTTTCGCTTGCACAATTAACCGAATGTTGTCGTCGTCCTTTTTCTGAGCTGGTTTTTTGGACGCCTGTTCTTTTTCTGTTTCGGCTTTTCCTTGGAAGCGAAGTCTGTCATTGTAAGTCACCTTCAATGAATTATATTAAAGATATACTCAATGTGAGAGTCAACTGTAGGACGTGATCTCGTTGTAATTTGGCCTGCGTCGCTTCGCTACGTTGTATTACATTTAAGATTATACGAAATACTGCGTTCGTAAATAGACTGGCACAAAAAGCGCCCAAAATCGCGTCGCCCCATCGCGTCGACTGAAGTGACGGATATGTGTTACTTCACGTGAGATTTTTCTTCGCACTGCCTCTGCTGCAGAAGGAGCACCAGCGCATTTCCGCATTCCCAAGCAAGGCGAGAAGTAGCGAGGAGCGAACGTTCCTGTGCGCGCGAGCCCCAATCGATCGATCGACCGACGCCAGCCGCAGCAGCCAGTCATAGCGACCCTTTAGATAGATAGATAGCTGTGTGTGTTCAGTTTGTCTGCGTGTGCATCTGTGTGTCTGCGTCCAAGCGTAGCTATTTATTCGCGACCTCCGCACACGTCGCCAGCTTCTTCTTTCTTTCTTCGTTCCTGACGTACAAGAGTATCGCTAGCAACGAAGCTAAGCGACAGCCACGCCACGTTGCAGCGAGTGACTGATTATATGGGATCGCACACCGAGACGGAGCAGATTGTGCACGCGACGCGACAAAGCACCAGCACGGCGAGCAGCAGCAGCAGCTTCTCGGTAAGCAGTCCAGCCCCGCAGCACAAGTTCGGCGTCTCAAGCTCCATGGAAGCCGCTGCGCAGATTTCCGGAAGCCGCAACGGCCTAAACAGCGGCAAAGCGATGCGCGTCGATACGATCGCATCTGCTGCCGCCAGCGCGCCGGCTACCGTGATGCACAGTTCGTCAATTGGATCCAGTTCGCGACCGCCATCGATGGGCATGAACGCCGCGGACCTGCCCGCGCATTTGAGAGACCATGTCGTGTCGATGACGACAAACTCGAATGCGAACATCTCGTCTCTCGAAGGCGAGCTACTCCCGCCGATCGCGTCTGCGCAGGCACCGATGCGAATCCCGCTGTTGCCCGAGAACATGAAGATGGAGCCGACTATCGGCATTAACAACCGTCCGTTGATCAAGCGCGTCATTGTCTGCGGAGCCGGCATCATTGGGCTGACAACCTGCTACTACCTTGCGAAGCAGGGCCACGAAGTGCTCTGCGTCGAGAAGGAATCCGGCGTCGGTACCCAAGTGAGCTACTGCAACGGTGCGTTCCTGGACCCAGCGCTGTACGCGTCGTGGTCGGATGAGCGCCTGTTGCGCAAAGGCATTACGAAAGGCAGTTCTTCCGCCAAGCACGAGAGCGAGTCCAGTGCGAGGACATTTGAGCAGTCGACGGTGTCTCGCGCTGCCGGTGCCACCAGTGTTGAAGTTCCCGATGGCCCACCAGCTGACGCAGCTGGCGTACCACCAGCTTCCGGCTCGCGTCCGCGCAGAAACAGTATCCTGGTGCGCCGTGGTTCTTCGGGCACGATCAAGTGGCCGACCAGTGGCAAGCCCATGAAGATTGAGATGAGCGCGTTCAAAGACACCAAGTTTTGGAAATGGGGGCTCCAGTTCATGATGAACTCGAAGGCGCCACGCGCGAACGAGCATGGACGTACGATCCGCGAACTGGGCTTCTACAGCATGCTCAAACTTCGCGAACTGCAGCTGTCGACCAAGAAGGGTGAGCTCGAGATGGACCAGACGGCGCAGGGCACCATTGAGGTTTTTCGAAGCGCTGCGGCGTACGACATCACGATGGAGTCGGATCGTACACGCCACCTCGAAGAGCTTGGTATGGAGCTGCAACCGCTGACGGCGACCGAGGCGCACAACCTCGAGCCGGCGCTTCGTTCGGAGATGTTCAACTCCGGCGCACTGTTTTCAGCATTCGGCACGAACGGCGACGTGCACAAGATGTGCGAGTCGCTCTACCGACTGTGCATGCGCGAAGGCGTAATGTTCCGATTCAACACGGAGGTGCAGCACATTCTCACGGACAAGTCGAGCGTCATCGCGCTCCAGACGCGTCGCGGGTCGCTGATCGAAGGGGACGAGTTCGTCCTCGCACTGGGGAACTCGACTGCGCCAGTTGCCAAGAAAGCGGGACTGAACTTGAGCATCTACCCTGTGAAGGGGTACGTGCTTTCTGTACCCGTGAGCGATCGCTTCAAGGCGCCACTGCACAATGTGTATGCGGGTGGTCACGCGCTCGTGTCCCCATTGGGGCGCACGCTTCGCATCTCCGGTGGTGTCGACTTTTCCAACCCGAAGAAGAAGGATGCGAACCAGAAACGTTTCGACTGGCTCTTGGCGCAGGCGAAGACGATCTTCCCCGACGGCTACTTGGACGTGAGCAAGATGACAACCCACGTCTGCTGGCGCCCCGTCACTGCTGACGACGTCCCACTGATTGGCCGCACGAAGATCCGCAATCTGTACGTGAACGCCGGCCACGGCTCGAAAGGCTGGACGCTCTCGTTTGGTTCAGCTGCGCTGCTCGCGGACGAAATCAGTGGACTGCGTCCGCAACTGGACATGAGCAAGTTTGACCCGCACCGCTTCGGTTTCTTCGGATAAAGGACCCGCCCGCATTTGACCACCCACCCGCCTCGACCAGCCCCAAGAAACATAGAGAGACTTACCACACTGCCACCCACCGCTACTCCCAGGAGTACCTACCTACCTACCCTGAGAGCCGCCCGCCACCTCCACCGCTTTGTTTTCCCATTTCGAAAATCGATCGCATCCCCGTAGACTGTGCGAGGGGATGGATGGATTGCATAGATATCCGCATCGTATCATAGCCGCAGTAATTTTAACATAGTAGCATTTCCTTTGAGCTTTTGATGTTCTTGCTTCTTGTTAGTTCTCACAATGCGAGCCACGCGTTTTCTCTCTCCAGATCCGCAGGCGTGACAGCGATCCATTCGTTGAGCACAAGCGGCAGCACGTGCCTGTGGAAATACGCGCGGTCGAAGAGTTTGCTCTGCAACCACTCTTCACAGGCGCTAAACTGGTCATCTGAGAGAAAAGTGCCCTCAACAGAGCTAGGATTCAGGTTGGAGAGCTCCTTGTTGGCCTCCTGTCTAGACCGGAGCCTTCTCAGGACCCGCTGTGCTGCGATCGCCTCGCAGAAATCGATGCGTTGCTGCAAAAAGACCTCTTGGTGGCTCGCGACAAACACGCAAAGCTGGCGCTCGTCGTAGATTGACCCTGGGAATCCCAGAACAGTCTCGAACTCGAGCAGCTTGCGCTTCAGCTTCCCTATCCTTTGTTGAGATGCCTTTTGTCTCGCAAAGTACGAGGTCATGGCCTGTAGACATCTATCCGCAGCGGAAGTTGGTGATGCTCGATGGGTTTCTGCGTTGTCTCCTTTTGTCTCTTCCTGGTTACTACTCTCGCCAAACTCATCAGTGATGAGCTGCTTTATCGACTGTAGGAAGTCAAGATGTTCTAGAGGTTAGATGATACTTCGAAGCGTTAATACACAAGTCAGCCTAGCAAGCACTCACCTTGACGAGCGACTCGAGTCTGCTCACACTTGATGGCGGCCGCGAGCGCTGGAGTTTGTCCCACGAATCATCAAAGTCAAAGATGCTCATGGGACGCAACGGGAGCTTCTGCGGAGAGAGCCTACCTCGGCGGTGGGTGTGTGGGGATAACAGTGTCTGACAGAGCGGTGGGCGACGTAGCACGAAGTCTGGTTCGGAAACAGACTCGACGCCTGAGTCGGTAACTTGACTCTGCGGCTCGCTTTCCTCGAATGGCTCATGGTTGTCCTTGAAAGTGGTAACTTCGTCTAGCAGATCCTGATTTCCAGCTTCATCTCTAGGAACAGGGACACTTGAGTCGACCAACTTCCAGTTCTCAGGCTCGTTGCTGCTGATTTTCACTGCATTGTGAGCGACCAAGTAGCTTTGTGTAGATTTAGTCACTGGACTGTACTCTGGACTGATACAGGCAGACAAACCGAGCTCGTCGTCCGATGATTCGCTCTCTGGTACAGGTCCGACAAGAGAAAACGCTGTCTCATCATCGATATCCGACAGTTCGCTGGCCCAAATTGCAGGATCACTGCTTCCTTGGGCGGCAATTTCGTCCGCATCGGTCTGGTTTTGACACTCATTCACGACGAATCTATTGGCATGTGTGTCGTTGGTCTGCTTATCATCACGGGCTGGCATCTCCTGGAAGCCTTCTTTCTGGGCCATCGGGGCGTAATTGCGAGTGGCTTCTAGGCTCAGAGCTGACTGGGGTGCGTCTTCTTGGACCTTGACCTCACCAAGTCTTTGAAGGATTTGTACAGCAGGTTCATAGCAATTCCGATCCGAAGCAGAATCTTCCGACGAAGTAGCTTCAGAGTCGCTCACTGGCACAACCTCCGTTTCTGAACCTTGGAGTCCTCTGAGAGTAGAATACTCCACTTGTAAACTCTCGATCGACTTCGGTGATTCCGTTCTTGTGGGACTCTCGGCAGACCACCTATCATCGCCAACCGCTGCTTCTGAAGGCTGTTGTCGATTTTCAGAAGGCACTTCCGGAAAAGTGGTTGTCTCATCAGGACTGCAGAAGCTCTGTGCACTCGACACGGGAGGTGGCTCGCAAGCAATCAAACACTCTTGATCATGTTGCTCGGTGCTCCTTAAACAGTCGACATGATTGGATTCCTGAACTCTCAAGCATTTCTCTCCCGTCGTGGCTGGCTTTCTTGATTCCCCACCCGTCTCAGGAAGCAGTTCAACATGGAGCTCTACTGATGAGCTCCCTCCCACGTCAAATTCTGTGAGTTCGTCATCCTGGACGAACAACGGCGGATTGCAAGCCAGCTCAATTGCTGTCACCAGGTTTGCGACTGCGGCGGGTGCAACTGGACAATCAATTTGTATTTTCACCGCGTCAGCATAGTTTTCCACTGCAGGTGCTCCATTCGTCACAATGCCCGATGAAGAAGGAACACCTGAATAGCTAGCTTGCCCTTTCTCCATGTTGATTGTGCTCTCAGGTGCGGCTTCAGCATTTGCCACTCTGTCAACTGGAGGTGTCAAACTTCGAGCTGTGACCTTCGGTGAAAGTGGAAGTGACAGCTTCGAGCAGCTCGGAGGCTTGATTTTGCTCGCTTTCGTCGTGATTGGGATCACTGGAAGCGAAACTCCAAGGGGATCATCAGCATCGCTTTCTTTCATCGGTGTCACTCGCTCAGTGGCTCGCACGTCGTTGTTCTTCTTCGTGTGCAGCGGCGGGATCTGCACCTGCAATAATGATGGGATATTGGTTCCAACGATAGTGGCAGCAGCTGCGGCCGCATTCGCTTGGTCCAGCTGCTGCTTGAGAAAGCAGATCTGCTCTTGCAGCGAGTGGATCTCAAGCTCACTCGCAGTGCGCTGCAGCCGCTTACCATTGCGGGGCGAACTTAAAGTCCTTGGTGAACTACCACCAGAGTCCAGGCTCTCGACGTTCTTTTCAGCCTTGTTCTGGATATTTCGAGCTCGATTCGCGTACTGGAGTGTATTGAGCGTCTCGCTTCCGTGGACTTCTGATGGAGACACACACGCGCTGTTCGTCACGAAATGTGGACAGCCAAGAGGACAATTTGTCTCAGTGGACACGTCATACAATACCTCATCATCACAATGCACAATGGCTTACATGAACAACGTCATCGAGTTCCCACCGAGCGAGTCGCGGAGCAGGCGCGTGAGCTTTGACGAGCGATAGGGCACGAACGGCGCAGAGGCAGCGGCTTCGGAACCATCTATGCTATTGCGACGCTTCTGCGACTTATCGTCGCCCAGGGCGTTGATCACGTTCCCGAGTGCCAGCAGCCCAACTGGTTTGATGCGAACAACATAGACAAATGAATGGTTTGCATGAAACGTTGAGGAAGGCGATCAGGCTTCGCTTCAGAAATAACAAACCCACCATTGATCTGGATGCTCTCCTTCATGCGCACGCCCTCAACCTGAGTCTTCTTTAGGCGCTCACTGCCCGCCAGGTCCACGAATGTGAGCTTTGTCTTCTTAATCTCATTCACGAACTTGCGCGCGACTTCCATCGTGTAGATCGCGTGCGAGCGGCTCGACGTGTCGTTAATCGCGTTGTGGGCCACGACCTGGCGCGATCGCCCGAGGTTCATGAGCTCAAGCGCCTTCTGGACATTCTCGACCTGCAGCTGCCGCAAGTTCTCGACCCATACCTTATGCTCGTCTTCGCGAATCGCGAGTTGGTTGTCCCTGCCTTGGTGCTGACCTCTCGTCTGCTGCTGGAGCAGGTCGCGCACTTCATCACAGTAGATCTCGAGAAACGACACGTGGATGGTCTTGACGCTCGGCTCTTTACGTAAAGCTGCAAAGAGATCACAGAGGAAACGCGGAAGAAGTCCGTCCTCGTCGCCTATCCTGTGCGCTTTAGGCTCCCTCCCTCCTCCTCCTCCGCTAGGCTCATCAGGACGCACCGGTGATGCGACGGGCGTGCTATTCGTCTTGTTGCCTACAGTATACGTCTTGCCCGACCCCGTCTGACCGTATGCGAGCACAGTGACGTTGAAGCCATTGAGGAACGGCGTAAGCAGCGGCTGCAACGCAGTTGTATACACGTCTATGAACAGACAAGAATGGATGGGACGGACAGTGAGCTCGTGGCTGCCGAGTAATAGTGAGTCTTTGGCACAGCAAGAAGACAGACAGACCTTTCTGAGTCGAATCCGGTGTAAACACATGGTCAAACCTATAAAACATTGCATCAGCAGCAAAGGTGTAAGGAACAGGGTAGTTTGTACAGTAAGCCGATGACAATGAGCGCGATCTCGTCCACTGAAGAGACTTACGTAAACGTCTTGGCCTGGTTCTCGTAGTGGAACTGGAGCGTATTACAGCCTCCACTTGTAGACGACGAAGAGCTAGGTGACACAGACTGCGGCGAAAGCGTCGACGGGTGCTCGAAGGACGGTGCCAACTCGTCTGGGTCTCCTCCGTCGCCGTCGCCTCGCTCATGTAGGCATGGCGTTGGCGGACGAATGCGGACGGCGACACGCACGGGCGAGGACGTGGGGGCGCCGCCGGACTTCCGTCTTCCTCTACGCATGGTGAATGAGTGACTCGGTGTGTTTGTGTGGGACAGAGAGGGAGACGCTCGTGGATCCAACGGCTCGTAAGCGCCACACTGCTGTTGGTCCGCGTCCTTTGGCGATCTGTCTGTGGACATGTGACCTGAATGCGATTCCAGCGGTTCGATAAAAGTCGCACGAATGTGACTGGGTGGTCTCTTGAAGGTGAAACCTTTTCGTGTATGTCGCGCGAAGGTTGCGCGAGCAGCCATTGTTCTCGCCCTTCTTGCTTGCCATGTTGCAGAAGAAGCCCAAGAAAGAAGCCCAAGAAGCGAGAAAGAAGCCGACGACGGACGCCAGCGTTGACCGCACACGGAGAGAGCGAGAGCGAGAGCGACGCGGAGACCCTGCAGCAAAGCAACCGCCGCTTGGCTTCTGTCACTTGCGTGGCAGCTACCACAGCCAGCGATCTATTCTACAGGGCGAGAGGACCGTTGGTGCGGACACAAGCATTGACGCGATCGATCAATCAATCGGTCGAGTGAGTGTGTGAACACAATGGAGGCGGTCAAGCCCAAGCGCAGCAGACATCAACAAAAGAAGAAACAGCAACAGCAGCATGCGCGAAAGAAGAGTGATCATGCAGACTTAGCTGCTGCATCTCTTGCTGCTGAGGAAGGTGTCAAGGTGGAGTACGCGAAACGTGTTGGTGCGGAGCGCGAAAGTGCTGCTGCTAGTGAGAGTGATGGAGGACAGCTTCGAACGGAGCGGGCTGACAGTAGTGGCAGTGCAAGCAGCGATACAGCGGAAGAGCAGTTTCTGGACGCAGATATGAATGCAGTGGAGGCAGACATCATGCAGGATATGCTTGCGGCGATGGAGGAAGACATGGAGCAGTCTGAGCCAAGGAGCAATGCGGATAGGTCGAGTCGAGAGGAGGCGGAGACCAGAAAACCGTCAGTTGAAGCTGACCTACAGCTTGAAGAGATGAAGGAAGAGGTTGCTGTGACGGACTACGAGATCGCGCAGAATGAAGACGACCTGCTGAGCTTCCTGGGTGCGGCGCCGATGTCGTCGGAGTCGCCGTACGCGTCTATGGCATCACCACTGAAGAAGGTTGAGAACGTGCAGTCGCTGACCATTGAGATTCCAGCGAAAGATCCCACCAAACCACCCGCACAAGGCCTAAGACCGTCTAATGAGACTGTATCGCGAACTGCTTCAGCTGCTGTTGAACTTCCAAGTTCCAACGCTTCCCAGCAACCAGACTCAGTCGAGTTGACTGTCGATGCTCCACAGACTCCTAGTGCACCTGCGTTTGATGAAGATCACGACAGTTTTGCGTCGTACCAAGCGCCTCCAACCTTTCCGAAGACCTTCGTGAGAACGCTTTCAGCGCCGTCGGCTCCACACTTCGACGATTCGGATGACGAGCATCCATCGACGATGACATTGGAAACGCCCCACGCTTCATCTCCGCCGACGGTTCCAGTTGGCAAGAAACAGGCAGACAGTTTGGTGGCGACTGGTGCGCCTGAAGGCTTCCCAGACTCGTCTCCTTCAGGGCCTCGCTTGATAACTCCGTCAGCTCCGCCCCAGATGGATCTTGATGATTCAACGGATGCCGTCACGGCAACAAATGCGCCAAGTGGGTCTCCAGATTCTTCTCCGTCGGAAACGAAGACTCCGATGCCGTCTGCTCCGCCAGAGATTAACATCAACACCTCAAGTCCAGTCAAAACTACTAGCTTCACGGCGTCAGCTCCACCCGAGATCGACGTTCATGACAGGCCCCCAGCTCAAAAGACCAGCGGTGCGCCATCGGCGCCAACGATGCCATCAATGTCCCCAACTGCGGCAAAGACCATTTCTCGAGCTTCGAGTGGTGTCGACGCGGAAAGAGATGCTCCTGAGTCAAGCAAAGCGAAATCGCCCATGACAGTAGAAAATGTCGGCCATGCCGTTCGCAACTCGTTTGCGAAAGTGCGAATGCTGGAGGCGAGTCGAAACCTCTACCCTTCGGTCCCACATAGCATGGCGGCGTCGACGACTCGTGCTGCAGCGGGCTCATCATTCGCTCACGTTTCTGCAGACGGTCAAGTTCTCGCGAATGGAGCGCTCGCAGCACGACAAAAGCGGATACACATCAAACTGGAGCCGTTTGTGAACTTCGAGATGAACCTCATGCGTGCTGAAGCGTCCCAGAAGCGACAAGAGATGAAGATGCAGAGGATCGAGGCCAATAAGGGAGAGTTGCACTCGAGGCTGGAGCGCTACCTCTTTTCCGAATATTTATTGCACACCGCGGCTTCTTCACTGGAGACGTCGAAGACTGAGGTTGACACTCTCATGAAGAAAGGTAAGCCTCGTGGTGTACCACTGATGTGTGATGGGATCAACGGATGAAGACTAATGGTATGTGCCAAATTTTTCATGCTTTTTTTCAGTGTGGACGCTCGAAACGAAGCGGCTTTCGTCCTCACAAAGATGTGGCGACCATGTGGAGATCGAACAGAAGCTGGAGTTCCAGACAGCGAAGTTGGAGCCTCAGCAACTGCAGAAGCTCAAGGCGCATCTCGACAGACTTCGGCAGTTGCGAACGGTGCAATCGTCACTGCACACGTTTGATCGTGCAATCGCGTACTTCCATGTGGAGCAGTACCTGAACGGCTTGCTGCATGAGCCGAATCTTGTCGCGTTCCTGAACAAGATGAGTGCGTCTTGCTCAAGCAGCGACCCAGCTTTGTCATCACAACCTGCGGTCGTTGGAAACTTGGATCTCGTGCCTGAAGGGATCAATTTCTTCGAGACGTTGCCAGGTGGATCGACTCTCGCGTCAACAGTTGACCACCTGAAGTATTGTATCGACGTGCTCGTGTACTTCGAGAAGAAAGTGACGATGGGCGTAAAGGGATCGTTCGGGCGAGTTCCGCACTCTTTCTTCCGTGGCGAGCTGGTGTGGCACAATCCGAGCTCCAAGTCAAGTCACAGTGGCAATCATGGCATGGTGCGCAAGATCAAGTGCTACGCGTGCGGATGCCTGAATCCTCCGATGGAATCAAACCAGTTCTGTAAGCTGTGCGAAAGTTGTGACGCGGTGCTGTATCTTCCTCCGTCTTCCGTCTCGACCAACTCGAACGAGTGGTACTCAAGCGTCGTGCGCTTCCGAGAATCGCTGCAGAAGTGGATCTCATCGTGTCTCCAGAGCCTGCTGCGAACTAAGTTGCTAAGCAACATGCCGTATTTGCTGATGCACATCATGTACTTGCCACGCATCGGCACGGAAGAACGTTCGTGGCTGCTTCGATTCCTGCAATTCCCTCGCGCTATGGTATCCACGAATGGATCGATTCGACAAGCGTGGAGTGAAGACCTCGTCGATCATTACCTGGCGATGGTCCACTTGGTGTTCCACCCAGAGAAGCTGCGGCGAATGTCGATGCTGGTGTCCAGCGGTCCGCCAGTGAGTATGTCAACACCATCAGCTACCAATGGGGCAACCGAGAAAGCGGTTGCAGTGTCACCAGAGTGGGTTCTGCTTGAGAATCCGGAGTTCCTGGATCGCTGCTTTCTCTCGGATGACGATTTTGTCGCTGTGGTGAACCAGTTCCCAAACACGTTTGCGTTCGAGCAGCTCTTTCAGTGCACGCTGGACACGAAGAAGAGCTTCAGCCGTGCGCTGACGCTGGTGTTGGAGCTCACGCAGAGCCTGCGAGCTTTCCAGGAATTCGAGAAGTTTCCTGCTCGGATCGCCCAACTGCTTGGTGAACTGCTCGTGAACGCATCGCAGGTATCGATCTCGACAGCGTCGGCTTCGATGAATGGTGACTCGGTGTACTATCCGACTCTGTTTGACCAACTCTTCCTGACAGCGCTGCATGGACTTCTGGTCGCTGACTGCAACCGCGTCGCGTGGAAGAGCTTGAGCTGCTTCCCCTTCGGATCGCTGTCTGAGCTCGCGAAGTGGGACGTCCTGGCGTTGCTATTGTTCAACATCCACAACGTGCCATCCGAAGCGAAGAACGTGTCGGGCTGGATGAAGTTTGTGCAGCGAGCGACCAGTGGTAGCAGTGAAGATGGCGACAGTGCAAAACGTGCGCGCGAGACCTTGTACGACCTGATCACCTCGGACACAGAGAACGCAGTGTACTTGCTGAATGCTGTTGCGCATCTCGCTGCATCATGCGGCGGCGATGGGGAGCGCAGTGAGCTCGTGAGTGTCGCAGTGCACGAACTGTTTCTTGCAGGCTACACTGTGCCGTCGTGTCAAAAGGCCCTTGGAGAAAACGGCGAACGCGCAGCGGTGCCGATCAGCACGATTTGCCTCGAACATCCCTGGATCATTTCGCTGCTCATCAGTCTACTGTTCAAGTACCACGAGTGCGCCGCGACGTGGATCCACGTATTCGAGACGTTTCCAGTGAATCGCTGGTCTCCGACGCCATCGGATCTGCTGAGTATCCAAGAGTGGCTTTTGCTGGAAAACACGTCTGCTCCACGCTGCGCGCTGGCAAGATTCCTGCTGGATCATATCAACTGGGAGTACGACATCAGCAACAAGAAGTTGTTCACGAGTCCGTACATGCATCGGCGTGTAGCTTTGATCGTTGCGGAGGCATTTGTCCTGTACAAAGCTCGCCGAGAGCGAGCGAATGACCCAGCGTCAGCGATCGTCGTCTCGGGAGGTGGAGCACCGCAGAAGCTTGAGGTTGCAGCGATCACGAAGTCAATTCGTCGGGCTCTGTGGCTTGAAGACACGTTTGACTTCCCGCAGTGGTGCTGGAAGATGGTGCTCAAGCTCAAGTTCTATGCACCAAGCACCCACGAGCCATTCATTGATCTCATTGATTTGTCGCGAGACCGATCGCGAGAAGCGCTGACGCTGCGTCGATGGTTTGCGAACGCGTCCAAGGTGATCAGTCCCAGTTGCAAGAAGGTGCCGTTCTACACTTCAATGGAGAGTGAGCTGGCTCACTTGGTTGTGCAGTCGGGGAAAGAACAACTTGCACAGGATGTCGCTGCGAATCATCCAGCGGTTGGCGGCAGTGGAGCACCAATCCAGGAAGGGATGGGTGACCAGCACGAAGGTGAGAAGTCTACGATCAGCTCAACGGTGACTGCCACAGCTGCGCAGAGTACAGAGCCGATCGTCGCTTATTTGATCTGCCAGATCACGACATTCGTGTTCAGCGACCGCATCGATCGGTGGGAGCCAATTCTGATTCTGCTGAAGCAGGATCTGTTCCATGCTACCATTCGGGTGTTGGAAAATGTGTTTCCGGTTTTGGCGAAGTTCGATGGCGTGAAGCGAGGACTCGGTGTTCAGCCATCGTCACCAGGTAAGAGCGAAGAATCAAGTGATGAAAATGGCAGCAATGCCAATCAAGTAGCAGTGCAGCAGCCTGCTGGAATCGATCTCGAGATGGAGATGTGCATGGCTGCTATCCAGACTCTGAGTACAAGTGAGATGCTCGAGCTAGTCGGTGTGCTATACGACAACTCATACATCAACAGTGAAGAACGGAACCTGATCGAGGAAGTTCTTCAGAAAGGTTACATTGGCGGATGGGAGAGCACGGCGAAGGCGAAGGTGATGAGCAAGCTTCGGTTCGTCCGCGAATGCAGTCGGTACCTGCATCCAGCGCTCCTTCCTGCGCTGATCAACGAATCGTTTCCACGCACAAGAAACGCCGGTCTGACTACCTCTGCATTTTTCCACGGTGCGCTGTCTTGGATTTCGTCAACGCTGCGAGGTCGAGGGAACTCCTCGGATCTGCTTTCACCATCGTCATCTTCATCGGCGACAGCAGCACTCGCCATGCGGAGATCGTCTATTGCCGCGAGTGGGAGCAGTGTCTCTGCAGCGACAACAGCAGCGCTTGGGATGCTGGCGTCGAGCACCGAGTACACCTCGTCAACCAAAGCGTTGTGCAGTCTGATAGAACGGGAGTTCGAGTATGGCTCTGACTCGGACATTTTCAAGAACGCGATGCTGTTCTGGATGAAAGTGATGCTCCAGGTGCCGTACTGGTTTGAGAACCACGAGTTTCGCCACCTGCTGGATGTGCTCGCTCGGTGCAGTATGGCAAGCCACTTTGTGAGCCAGACCAGTGAGCAGCAGCAGCAGCAGAGCAGTCCTCGTGTACTTCTTTACGAGCTAGTGGCTTCTGTCCAAGTTTCCTTCCAGACTCTGTGCTATCAGCTGAAGGCAAAGATGGACGAGCCGAGCCAACACGACCAAAACGAGGTGACGCTTGTGGTGAGTTTCTTGCCGCCGACTGATGCGACGACGCTGTCGTCGATCTTTGGCTCGGCATTTGACGCAGCCCAACACGTCGGAGGCTGCTCTTTCCTTGCGTTCTGGGCGCTGCTGATCGAAACGCGACAGGAACTGCCGCTCTTCATGACAATGGGTAGCCTGATGCTCAAGTACGAGCCAAAGACGATGAAGAAAGTGGAGAAGTGGAAGAAGTCGAAGGGGAAACTGGCTGCCGAGTTTGCGCTTCTCGGTCTGAACACAGCACCATCGGGGACTCCTTCAGCTCCGATCTACAGCAAGTGCTTCCTGTATGGCCACACAAGTTTTGATTCACTGTCGCAGTACAAGTTTTATCGCTGGTGCGAGTACTGCCTGGAGATCCCTGAGCACGAAGAAGCGCAGATTTTATACTGGCAGGTGTTCTTCGCACTGTACTTTGCTTGTGCGGGAGGTACGCGCATCTTCGGCCACTACTTCCTTGAGCGAAATGGAAGCCGCAAGGCCAAGCGCGTCCATATGCGCAAGAACCTGCAAGCCAAGCTGCGTAAGATGGTCAACTACTGCTCGACGCAAGCGCAGGTGGTGCTGACGACGACTAGCGGAAGTGGGCACTCGGTGTCATCTGAGTCGAGAGAGAAGAAGTACGCGCACTTCGTCACACTGTCTCAGATTTACACTGCGATGGACGCGTGGCTCGAAGAGCAGGATCCGAATGTTTGGATCAAGGAGGAGGAGTTTGTGACGCTCCCTCGCCATTACGAAGTGAAACGACTGCAAGAAGTGCTGCGTCTGAGTGACATTCTGCTCGCGTACACACCTAGAGGCGAGAGTTTCGACTGGTCAGAGCTACCGCTCTGGACCTTCATGTGTGGATTCGAGTTCACTTTCCGAAAGCACGATCCTGAGACAACGACTTTGGAATCCAGCGCAGTCTCTGGAGGTGTACGCCACAGCTCACAAGTTCTCGAGCGCAAGAAGAGCGACTTGCTGGATGAAGAAGAGTTTGCATTCATCGAAGATGCGTCTGATCTCCGTCGGCGGCACAGCAGCTTTGGAAGCAACTTTGGCGATTTCAACAAGAACATCCGGCCACTGCCACTGCTGACAGAACACTGTGGTCCAGCAACACTCACGATGCTCCCACTTGTGTCGATGTCGGTATCGGAGGAGAGATGCGTGATCACACCGTCAATCCCACTGAACAAGTACGGTCTGAAGAGCGTCGCGGTGAAGTTTTCGGAGAACCTTTCGGTGCTGGTTGCTTTGGATGCGGAGCTCATGGATCACGTGGCGCAGCTGTACTCGAGCAAAGCACGGACCGTGACGCAGAGTATCCCGTGCATCGAAGGAAGCAACTGCAGACGGCCTGCGTCTTTCCGGTTTGAATTCATGGAGTGGTCGATCGACAAGGTATTGCTGAACGCTGCGCATACGATCCTGGCTCAGTGCGAGCGGTGCGATATGAAGTCCATGCTGACCAACATGACGTGGACGTTGATGGACCACCACCAAGTCAGCGAAGTGCCATCTACGCTACAATATGCGGTTGATAACTTCTTGAAGCTTGACGGCGACGGTTTCATGCTCGTCTTGCAGATCTTGCTGATCGACCAGATCGTGCGCACGCTCGACGTTGAGCTTCAGCGAGTGCGTCGAGAGGAAACAGTTGCAAGCGCAGCAGCACCTGCCGACAAGGTCATCGCTGCCATTGAAGGTGATGACTCTGAAGTAAAACAAGGAAACGAAGAAAGCAAAGAAGACATCCCAATTGCGACTCAGTGGGACAAGGTGCTGGATCGACTACATGAGAAGGGTTTGGAGTGGTTCCGGCTGCTCACCGAGCTCGACACGAAGCTCTCTCGGATGGTCCCGCCGCTTCGTGAAGTGCTTTGGAGGTCGATCAAGCAGCTTGGCGCGAGCTTTGTGTGCGTTGACGAGCGCGAGACGTACACTTTGCTGCAGCTAATGCTCGAAGACCCTTCGCGGATCAACCTCCTCAGCGACTGCTTCTATCCAGCTGGCGCACCGTCTCGGTTCGTGGAGATGTTTTCGAAGCTCATGAGTGCGAGTGGGTCTGCAAAGCTATCAACAGAGGAGAAACTGGTGCTGCTGCAGCGCTTCGATTTCCGTGAATGGCTCCAGCCGAAAAAGAACCTCAAGGCTCAGGTTCCGTCCAAGTTTGACCGGGAAACCGTGCTCTGCATCGTCTTGGCAGACATCAGCGCTCAGTTCCCAGCAGATCGCACTTTAGTTGCGAAGTCGGTTGTTCAAACCAGCGGTGGCAGCGGCAGAGCGGCGTCGTCATCCAGCAGCGACAAGAACCATGCTGACGAAGTGCTCCAGTTCTACTCGGAGGTCATCAACCTGATCTGCTCAGCGTACCTAGAAGACCACGTAGAGAAGGTGCTGCACGCCGTGGTTGGTGTACACGACGACTACCGATTCCACAACAACCACACGACAGCATCGTCGAATTCGCCAAGCGGAGAGAGCACCGAGGGTGTGAGTCTTGTCTCGTTACCTCGACCAGCCGATGCGAAAGTGTGGGAAGCGATGGTGTCGATCCCTCTCGACACATGGCAACACGTGCCATACAAACAGATCGAAGCGTGTGTGTCTTTCTTCAGCCACCACATGACAACCTTGCGGTGGCAGACTGCGCTGTCTTCAAGTTCCGCGTCAGCGAACGACAAGACGTCGCAGTATCCGATCGTCTACTGGCAGAAGCTTGGAGTGCTCAAGTATTTTCTGGATCTCTTCACCATCTTCTGCCGCGTAGCTCCTGAGAAGCAGCAGTGGCAGCTCATCACTACGTTCTTCGAGCCGCTTCTCTCAACGTTGTACCAACCGGCAAATACCTCGGAGAGCTCAAGTATCAGCAGCCCTTGGTCCGACCAGGACAGTTTCTCCACTGGCACTGCCGTCTGCTCCTGCTTTGTCGCGGCATGCACCGAGTTCCTGCGGCACAAGAAACCAAAGCTGGCAACTGGAAAAGAGGTGGCTTCGTCTCCCAAGAGCGTGGAGCCAAGCAGCAATGAGAACGCGAAGCTGACTCAAATCTGGAGCTTCTACCTGAATGTGCTGATTTCCCATGCGCCGGTGCACATTTGCAAGCACCTTCACCAATTCTTGACACGCATCGCGTGGGAGCACTGGTGTCTGACGCTGGAGATCGTGCAGCAAATGCGTGAGCTGGTTCAGATTGAGAAGCAGCAGCTGGCGTCCCCGTCATCCGAGTCATCGTCGTATCCGTTCGTGTCGTGGATGGTGCGCGATATCCTGTGTCGCATGACGTGGAAGTCCACGGATGAGTGGCTCGGGATGCAGGGAGAGACTATCTGCTCGCTGTTCTTACTCGACTTTGCCAAGTTGTGCGTGGAGCTCGTGCTCGACTTTCCGCATTTCAACCCACAGCGAGCGAATGGACAGCGAAATCGCATGATGTCGTCCTCGAATAACGTGTTGCCGCCGTACTTCGTGAACTTTGTGAAGCAGCAGAGCTCGTTCTGGTCCAAGTGGAAGATGACCACTGGCGATCTGGAGGCGCTACTGCAGTTCACACTGGAGGCGGTGCAGGAGCCTCTGCGTGTGGAGACGACGAGTTACCGCGAGAACAGCGCAGTGACGTCAATTTTCCCGGCCAACCCGACCGCAGCGGTAATGCAAGACGGATTTACACGCTTGCAGTTGGTGCTACGGTTGCTGGGTCAAGTGACGACGACCCACCACTCTGCTATGACGAAGAAGGAGGCTTTCGGTTGCGTAGACAGATACATCCGCATGTTGTACGCTGTGTTTGAGATCAACGCTGTTGGAGGTGACAGCTTTGATTTCCACGCACGAGCCTCGAGCGATCCATCAGCGTGGCTCGTGGCGCTGCACAGCGCGAGCTGCACGGTATTTTACGAGAAATTGGACGAGATCGTGCAGCTGTACCGTAATGACTCGAATGATGGCAAGAAGGAGATCGTGGCCGAGGAGGACTTGACGACCACGATCGTGGGTGTGCTGCGGTTTTGCAACTTGTCGATCGTCGAGAGTTTCTTCAAGGACGAGCAGAGGAACCGGTATGCTGCGACGAAGGGCTCGTCATCGCCGTCATCGTCCGTGTCGCTGAGCTGGGCCAAATGCGGCAACGTGATCTTCGTGGAGATTGACAGCCTTGTGCGCG
>JAASGO010000645.1:0-17755 GCA_023334245.1 Globisporangium cederbergense | reverse complement strand
CTCAGACGCGCTGCTTTCCGGCTTGTACGGCACGTTCCTGTACAACTCGGAGCGTGAGCGCCTTCTTGACAAGGTGTGGGAGCGCACCGAGTCCGTGTGGACACCTGTGCTGGAGAACCCGACTCCGTACAAGAACCCGCTATATACGATGACGGACGAGGTGCTGCACCCAATCGCCAACCTGAAGCGCGTGGTGCTGTGGCGTGGTATGCTCCTCCGCTGGGACCCGGAGCACCGTCATGCTATCGGGAAGGAAGAAGCCAACGATCCAGTGCTGAACATGGGAGCCGACCCTGATCAGTCGACTTTCTTTTATAGCAGCCGCTCCACGACATCTCTCTTGCCCAACTCCGATGGTCCGATGCAAGGAATGCCGAAGGCACCAGTTGTGGCGAAGGACGAGGAGGTAGAAGCGCTCAGCATCGACGCCACCCTGATTCACGGCATCTACGACGACTTTGGCACCAAACAGCGCTCTCGGACTGTTTCGACATGAACGACGACGAGCAGAACTACGTCATGTTGCCATGCGTAGCTGCTATCCACTCTGGTGCTGCGTCAGTGAGAGGAGCGCGTGAGTCTTGGAGTGATCTGCTCATGGCAGATGTATCTTTTCGATTTGTTTTGGCGCCATTTGTATTGCAATACATTCTTGCATTCTCTCTAATTGGCTAAAATTATTATTTTGTCTCTTTTGATTGGCTACTTAGAACAATAATTGTGCACCGCACAATAATATTGGCGCTCCATTTCTGGTTTTTGATCCAAAGCCGAAAAAAGCAGCAAGGTCGAAAAGCTACGCAGCCATGAGCGAAAAAAAGCTCTCGGGGCGGCAGATCAAGGACTTGTTCTACACGGAAGTGAGTTCCGAGACGGATGAGGGCGGCAATGAGACCACGACGACGTTCCGCTGTCGCTGCGGCAAGCTGCGCGCGCAGTCGCTTAAGCACGGCTACACGAACCTGACCCAGCACATCCTCATGAAGCACCCGGAGTGGGTCACGGCGCTCATGGAGGATCTCAACATCATCCCCAAGGCTTCAGTCGCGCACCAGCCTTCCTCAAAGGAGAAGGGCGGTACAGGCAGCATGCGTGCACTCGGGTCCATGATCAAGCACTATCGCGAGATCCGCACGAAGCCTGGTGCTGCTGCTGGTGGCGATGGCGGAGGTGTTGCCAACGGTGCTGAGACTGACTTGGCGTCGACAGTGAGCGTAACGACGGAGGCTGTGGTGACTACTGAACCTCAGCGCCGCTTGCATACTGAATATGATGAGCATATTGACAGCAGCATCGACCACCAGCACCAGCCAAGTGAAACTGAGCACCACCAACAACAAGTGGACGACCACCAGGAGCAGCCGCAGCCGATGCCCATGACTATCAATGACGTGACGGTACCACTTGCAGTGCCCAGTATTGCAGAAGAAGTGGTGGTGACCGCTGCACCGGGCGCTGGTGCGTCTGAGAATGTCCACAAGCGAACCGACTACCTCTCCTGGGACGACTACTTCATGAGCGTCGCGTTCCTCAGTGCAATGCGCTCGAAAGGTGTAGTGGATACATTCTTCTGCCTTGTACGTGTGCGGTTGATGGCACTAATTATATATGCGGAATGTTGCTATCAACTCTGTAGACCCGTCCACGCAAGTTGGTGCATGGTACGCTGGGAACGAACCATTATACCGTTCGTGTAAGAGCCCCAGTTCTAATAACCTGTCGATTGCTGGCTATTTAGTATCGTGAGTCCAGAGAAGAAGATCGTGGGCATCGGCTACAACGGCTTCCCAAACGGCTGCAACGACGACGAGCTCCCGTGGGCGCGTGCGAGCACCTCCGGCAGCCCTCTCGACACGAAATATCCGGTGCGCTTGCCTTCACTAACTTCCTCCTGTGTATCTGTCTGTATCCATGTCATTGGGACCCAATATTGGACTCACTGTTGAGAGCTCTTCGTTTTGCTTCTTGGTCCTGTAGTACGTGTGCCACGCCGAGATGAACGCGATTCTGAACAAGAATTCGACGGACGTGAAGGGCTGCACGATCTACGTCGCACTCTTTCCTTGCAACGAGTGCGCCAAGCTCATCATCCAGGTATCTATCTTTCACTGATGCTCATATTGCCGTTAGTGATGATGTCAACTGACTCTTGTGTGTTTGTTGTGACTGATAAACAACAGAGCGGGATCTCGCGCGTCGTGTACTACTCGGATAAGTACAACGAAGACTGGAAGTTCGTCGCCTCGCGTCGGCTGCTGGAGATGGCAGGAGTGCGTAGCATATACAATCTCTCTACATATACGCGGCTCACGTGGCTCATCCATTCATTTTCTGATTGCGTGTCTTGACTGCAGGTCTCGTACAGCCAACACCGCCTGCAGATCTCGCAGCTCATGATCAACTTTGCGTCTGTCGAGTAAAGTAACCAATTCTACTAATAGCTCCCGGCATGTCATGCGACCTAAGAATAAACATCCAGCCCCGTTAAGACCCATCACGTTTCCATTGCATTGATCGGCACTAACCAGATATCGATTGATCGATGCCATGACGCTGGACAACCTCACGCGTGCACAGGCCGAGGCCAAGCACGCCAAGCTCAAGAACAGCCTTGCGCGCACCAGCGCTGAGTTCCGTGACCACTTTAAGAGCGAGACGGAGCTCTTCCGCAGCCTCCCAGCACCCACTTCATCAGACCCAGGGACCTCAGCAAGCGATGAGAACGCTGCTACTACCGTCGTCCTCACGCGCGCACTATCAGACGACCTTGTGCGCGCCGAGCGCCTTGCGCAGTGCTGCAAGCGCGTGCGCATCTGGCGCCGACAGATCGCGAACCCGCTACTGCAGTACAAGCACCAGCTACTCGCGGCGTCCACGGGCGGCAAACCGGGCGGCAAGAAGAGCGAGAAGCGCATGCACATCACACTGCTCATGACGCTCATCGTCGACATTTACGAGCAGCGCATGTACTTTGAGCTCGACGAGGCCAATGCCATGATCGTTCAGGAGACCTTTCCCGAGTTCGTCGTGCGCCACATCTCGCAGCGCACATCTTCACGTCGCGCCGCGGTCGAGCAACTCAGCAGTGTCATCGCGACCGTGCTCCAGGCTGCCGCGAACCATCACCGCGTACATTTGTTTGGCTCACTGTGCGGCCTCGACGACCATTTCAACCCGCCCGAGCGTATCAAGGTGTTCCTGCACATATTGGAGCGGCTGCACCGGTGGAAATCCACGCTCGCCGGGGCCAACTCTGCTAATAGCAACAACGGGAATCCCAATGCCCACGCACTACACCTCACTGAGACTGCAGACACGGCCATGTCGGACGTGGTGTTCCACACGATCGGCATCCCGCAGCAGGTCGTGCAGAAGGTGATCACGGACCTCTTCCAGGACGATTTTTACTGGAACTTCCAGTTCTGGCACACGCAGTGCTCGGAGCTCAAAGTAGATTACCGCTGGCCGCTACAGGCGAGCGATGAACTCCAGGAGCGCGCGCTCAACCTCGCCGTGTCATCGCGCAACGCGCTGCTCAACAGCATGCGCAAGATCGACGGTGACGCGTTCCTCGGACTGCTGGTGGACATCTGGACCGAACGCGCCCGGGCCATCTGCGCGCTTCTCGAGACCGCGACCGACGAGGAAGAGGCCAAGAGCGAGCGGGCGCTGCAGTTCCGGCAGCAGGCGCAGGACGGGCGCGCTCGCGTGCTCCCGCTCACGGACCGCGAGCTGCAGCTCTTCGACGAGCTCGTGGACGAGTTCTGGAACGCCGACGTGCCATGGAACCACCGGAGCGTGCAACGGAAACTGACGCCAGTAGCACACGTGCGATCGCTCCAGGAGCTTCAGGAGCTCTACCGCGCCCACTTGCTGGCACTCAACGAGTCCCGCAAGTGCTGGGACTGGCTCGGTCACTGGCGCTGGGAGACCGAGTGGGAGTGGGGCGTGCTGCAGATCGTGCATGGTGACGATGCCCAGCAGCAGCATAGTAGGACAATAGCAAACGAATGAATACCATCTTCGCTGTTATGCCGTCGCTATCTCTCGGTGTATGAAGGCGGATGCAGACAGAAGATCGCCATGGCACCCGCGACTAATTTAATTCGCAGTGTGAACGTCTGTGTAGCCATAGACAACGAACAGATCCCAATGCACCGCCTCACGTACGTCACATGCGTGCGTTAAGCAGTTCATCGACAGTCAGTGCGCATGCACACAATATTGGCGGCCCTGCTCGTGCGCATTGTTGTCATGAGCGAGCGGAGCTTTTCGACGTCACAGTTATAACAGTTGGTTCTAACATTTTTCTGAGAAAAGGTACCCATTTCTCAGAAGCGCATCGATTTTCTGCCAATCGAAACGCTTCTGCGACTGCCTCTCGCAAGTCACCGTTTCGCCCTTTCTGACGAGCCTGGCTAGTTGGTTGAGAAAGCCAGCCAGCGGCGGAATCGTTGAAGCGGTGTCGTAAAACAACTTGGCTTCTGTATGCTGCTGGCGCGAGGCTTATTGCTCTCAAGAACTGAGAGAAGAAGCCTCCGACTCGACTGTGCGCTTTTCCACACGAAGCGCCGCCGAACGACCGTTGGAACAGCAGCAGCAGCAACGGACGATACAATCGCGTTGGTGCATCGTTGTGAGCTTTTTGCAAGAGAAAGCCCGAGGGATCTGTGGCCTCATGCACTCCCTCTCTCTCTCTCTCTCTCTGTTGTTGTTGTTGCTGCTGTCTTGTAATTTGTCATCGGACAGATTGTTCGCGGCCTGACGATACAACACTGGCGGCTACTTTCGTGCACCAAACGGAACTATATTTACCTTTTCAAAAAATTGTAAACGTAACCAGCATCAATGGTACGTAACACCATTCAAAATCCCTTTTTATAATAAGTAACGGATGCTCTTGTTCGGTACCCATTATCCCAACTCAATCGGTTTCCGATGGAAAAAAAGTCAGTTCGCTGCGTGCGCGCGTAGAGACGTTGGCCAACATGCGGACGGACCAGCAGAAACAGCCAGGCAGTCCCCAGGCAGTCCCCAGCCCACCCACTCACCTATGCCACCGCCCATGGGCCAATCCCCAGTCCTCATTCCCTGGTTTCCCCCAGCCCAGACAAGCACCCAACCCAGTAGCACACCACCAGCCAGCCAGCCATGAAGGTCTACGGCTTCCTCCGCGCGGCCGTGCTCTCGGCTGTGATCCTCGGCGCCGCTAGCGTCGACGCCAAGCGCTCGGCCAAGACGCTCTGCGACGCCGACCCAGCGCACCCAGTGGCACCGACGCCAGTGGCGGTGGCCCCAGCGTCCAAACCGGGCCTCAAGGGCTCCGTCACACCTGTGGCCACGCCTGCTACCACGGCGCCAGCGGCCGTCAAGGGCAACGTTGTCGCCGCCTCGACCCCAGCACCAGCAGCTGTCAAGGGCGCGACCGTTGCGCCGACCACGGCCCCAGTGGTTGCGCCTGCCAGCCCAGCGGCCACTACGGCCAAGGAGAACGTGCCCGGTGCCGCCACGGTCGGTCCTGGCAAGGAGCCGACCTCGGCCCCAGCGGCTTCGACCCCAGCACCTGCTCCTGCCTCGACCCCAGCCGCCGCTGTCAGCGGTTCCACGCAGACCAAGGCCGGCAGCGTCAAGTCCAAGTTCTCATACACGGGCAAGGACGCCGGCGGCCCGGGCTCCTACGACATGGTCACAGACTTCGGTACGTGCGCCAAGACCAAGCAGTCGACGTCGAGCCCCGTGTCCCCGCTGGACGATGACGTCACGATCGTCTTCCGCGGCCCGATGAACATCCACAACATCGCGGTCTTTGACGGCTCGAGCGGCGCGTGGAACAAGGTGTCGTCGTACGCGAAGGGCGGCGCGGCCAGCAACCTCGTGTTCCTCAACAACCGCAACATCGACTTCGGTGGCAAGAGCTCGCCACAGGGCTTCTCGAACGCCGAGGGCACCAACACGGCGAGCCAGTCGACGCCGTTCGCGGGCAACCTGGGCGCGGCCTCGAACCCGTACGGCCAGTCGATCTACGCGGACGAGAAGACCGGCGCCGAAGTGCACATCATGACGAGCAAGCAGTGCGGCAAGGACGGTGCGTGCAAGGGCTACTACGACAAGGACGGCACAGCCTTCCAGGGCTGGGGCGGCGCCAAGAAGATGTTCGTGACCAAGGTGACGATGCCGAACGGCGGCTCGCCCAACCTCCCGGCCATCTGGATGCTCAACGCGCAGATCGTGCGCTCGAGCCAGTACGGATGCAACTGCCGTGGCATGGGCAAGGGCGGCGGCTGCGGTGAGCTCGACATCGCTGAGGTGCTCGAGAAGGACACGAGCGTCGTGGCGACACACTACTACTTCTACGACGGTGGCTCGGCTCCGGGTCACGACTCGTTCGGCAAGCGCCCGTACGATACGCCTGCGACGTACATCACGATCATCGACGAGTCGTACGGCGTCAAGATCATCGAGCTCGGCGCGGACGACTTTGACTTCTCCAGCGGCAGCGTTTCGCAGGATGTTGTCTCGCAGTGGCTCAAGGCGTAAGCCCAACGTCCTCTGTCGCCCCCTTGTTGTTGTAGCAAGTGAAGAACCATTCATACCTGTACTGAAACTCTCAAAGCGTAGCCGCTGAAGGAAAGCAGCTCCAGCACCCATTCGTAAGCGCCTTGATGAATCGAAAACCAATTTTGCAATCTTAGTGGATACTGCGTGCATGGAATGGAATGGTACAAGGGATAGCTTACATTGAGCGAGTGAGTGGATATTGGGTGCACCTTGCCGAGAGTAGGTACACTTTGCCTTGCTTCTTTGTCTCTCTTGTGTTGCGATCCACCGTGAGCTGCTCAGCTCTACGGCCAGCTTGATCGCATTTTCAATCTTGTGCTCAAGCCCACACACTGCCGAGCACCACCAATCCCAACAGTGAAGAATTGGCAACACGCCCTCACAGTAGACCATCACAAACGCGGAGCTCGTGTCACAGACGCGCCATGTGGTGACGCTTCCACCCGACATCCTGAGCTCGTCCAGCAGCCCAATGATGCTCTCGGACGCCATGAAGCTGCGCGCCGAGCACTATCCGCACAAGGACCTCTCGATCTGACCACGTCACGAGCGAGCTTTTGTTCCACTACGATGCCAAGAGCTTCTCCGAGTGGATGAAGCGAATGCTCGTGGACGGACACAGCAAACTCGTCGTACGGATGGTGAAGGAGCTCGTGTACCATCGGAATTACATTCTCCATGCGCCCGACAATTTCAGCGAAGGCACCACTACTGACAAAAGCAGCACTGCCAACAGTGCAAACTAACCTCAGCGCTGCTCCACTCGGCACTCAAGATGGAGCTCAAGCTCACCGAGCTCACCTTGGGCAAGAAGCTCGTCGTTCAAGTCGACGGAGACTGGAAATTGCGAGCAGTGATGCTGTGTACTGTGCGCGGTGGTGGCACTGGTGTTTCGTAGCACAAGGAGAAGAAGCAGCGCGAGCCCATCGGAATCTACACATGGACACGAAGCCCTGCCGGCTATGATGTGGACGTCGCGGCTGGGGTGGACCTCACGATCATCGCGCTCTTTGCCATCGCGCTTCGTGAGACCGTGACCGATTTCCTCATGCTTAGTGGCAGCCACTGAGCGAACTGTCGACCAAGAAATGGTAGACAAGCTCATCGCCAACATCTTCGCAGTGCTAACACATGTGTTCTGCAGTTTGCGTCACCAGTTTCTTGCTTTCTGTCACATTCGCTTACACATAAAATTCACTGCCAGCAGCTACCCTCCTACCTCCTACCTGCCTGCTTCTACACGATCGTGACGGCGCTCGTGAGCGAGATGCGCTCCATGGCGACCTGAAAGGCCTGAAGCTCCTCGACCGAGTACAATTCGCACTGGAAGCGCGACTGCAGGATGCCCAAGAACAGACGGATGCCCAGTGGCGTGGCCTTGTCGTTGAAGTCAAACTCGTTCGAGTGCAGTGCACGCGTCTTGTCGTCGTCGCCGTCCTCCTTGGTACCCAGAAAGAAGAAGCAGCCCTTGCGCTCCTGCAGGTAGTAGGAAAAGTCCTCGGCCGCCATGAGCGGCAGCCCCTGCTCGCTCACGTACAGGCCGATGTCCATGGCCACCTGCTGCACGTTGCGTGTCTCCTCGTACGGGTTGATCACGGGCGCGTAGCCGTCCGAGAAGTGCACTTGTGCCGTGGCACCCACGGCCGCGCATGTCGAGCGCACGATTGTCTCCATGCGCTCCTTGATTTTCTCGGCTACCTCCAGGTCGAAGTCGCGGATCGTGCCGCCCAAGAACACGGTTGACGGGATCACATTGTTCGTGTCACCGCCACGGAACTGCGTCACCGAGAGCACGGCCGTGTCGGTGGGCGAGATCGAGCGGCTCACGACCGTCTGGAGCGCCTGTACAACCATCGATCCAGCAAGGATTGGATCGACACACTGTTGTGGGGCCGAGCCATGACCGCCCACGCCCTGGATGTCGATCGAGAACTCCACCTCGTGCGCCATCACTGGACCCGGACGCATGTGTACGCTGTAGAGCGGGAACGGGTAGTTGTGCAGCCCGTAGACTTCGTCGACGCCCTCGAGCGCGCCTTCTTCAATCATTTTCTGGGCGCCACCCGGTCCTTCCTCCGCTGGCTGGAAGATGAACCGAACGAACGTGTCTTGTGGGAGCAAGTGCGCGTTGCGCACGATCAGCGCACAGAGACCGAGCACCATGACCATGTGGCCGTCGTGGCCGCACGCGTGCGCGGCAGCAGGCAAGCCGTTGTTCGCATCATAGTCGAAATCATCACCGTTTGCTGTACCTGGTGGTGTCGCTGGCGCTTCCATGTCGATGTCTCCGGTCTCACGAACAGCTGCTTCTTCGCCGGCTTGCGCCGGTGTTGTGAGTCCCTCGGCAACTGCATCAGCACCCACTGGGGCCTCTGCCTTGGCCGGTGTCGTCACTGCAGCGCCACCTACACTCTTCCGCTTCTTACGCTTGCGCAGCTCCTTGAGTTGCTTCTTCTGCGTCGAGCAGTACGGCAGGTGATCGTTCATCTCCTCAATGGGTAGCGCATCCATGTCGGCGCGGAATGCGAGCACAGGGAGCTTCCGCTTGTCGTTCGGTGGGACCGTCGCATTCTCGAAGCACACGTCGACGATCAGACCCGTGGACGCAATCGCCTTGATGTTCTTGCCCGGGATGCGCAGCGTCGTCTCGCAGAAGCGCCGGATGAACGACTGCGTGCGCACTTCCTGGTACCCGAGCTCCGGAAATCGGTGGAATGCGCGGCGGATGTCGCGAAGCAGACGAGAGAAGCCGATCCAGTCAATCGCCGCCTGCGGCAGGCTCAGCTGGTCAATGGACGTGACGTTTTGGCCGTCACTGACAGCCGCAGCGGCCGTGAACGCAGCCGCGACGGTGTTGGCGTCACGCATCGGCTTGCCCTGCACAAAGTTCTTCAGGAACGGCGTCACTTTGCCTGCGAGCGTGTGGAGACCCTGCTTCCACGGGTCATCCGGAGGGTACAGGCTTCTCGTGTACGCAGGCGTTGGGATGCTAGTGGGCGTGGTCGTGCTGCTGGCGATGGCGCCAGCACCGGCAGTGCGCGCGTAGTCAGTTGTATCTGTGCCAGCAGTGACTGGCATCCCATCTGCATCATGGGTGCCACTGCCGCCGTGGTTCTTGCCGCGCAGGCGTTGGTCGCGGATCTCCTCGGGCGTGTCATAGTAGCGCTTGAGGAACTCGTCCTTCTTGAGGAGCAGCTTGCGGATCGCAGCCTCGCTCACGCCGTACTTCTCGGCGATCTGGCGCTTGGAGGTCTTGGAGTTCTCTGAGATCTGGATGATCTCCACGCGCTGCTTGTCGTTCAGGCGCTTGCCGGCGCCCTGCTTCATCTTCTTGGCGCTGTCCTCGCTCATGGCTGCCTGCTGTTTGTTGATGACAGCTTTCGCAAGAGCGAGTGCCTTTGGCGCGGAAGAAGTTTCAAAGTTCGTACTTTAGCGGATGTATTCAATATTCCCGTTTCAATTTCACAGACTACCGAGTAATCTCAATAAGGTACGATTCACATGAGCTTGTGATAATAGGTACTCATTTTTAATCTAAATTTTTAATTAGATATTTATATTTAACTGCATGAAAATATAATAGAGAGGATGATAAAGACAAGATGTCGAAGTGACCATTGAAGCAAGCACCACACGTTTGGCCACTTCCACATCGGAGACAGGGCCAACGAAGAGCTCAGCACCTGCAACAGCATCATGGCTCTGGACGCGAAGGGGTCGTGGGCGGGCGAGAACATCCTCTCCATTGAGCAGTTTGGCATCGAAAGCGCCAAGTGAGTTCCCCACCAGTTGCTTCTGCTTGCCTTGATGCGCGAGTTGTTGCTGAGCTTTGCTGCCTCTTGTATGTGTGTGTTGCGCAGGCGCGTGCTGCAAGTCGCTGATGAGATGCGCACGATCGTCAAGAACCAAGGCGCGTGCGACCTCCTCAAGGGAAAGGTACACGCTGCATGCATTGCGTCTGTCATTGAGTTGTTGATGCTGACGCTCTGCTCTTTGCGACTGCACCACAGCTGCTCGCGAATGTGTTCTTTGAGCCGTCGACGCGCACGTCGTGCTCGTTCCAGGCCGCGATGCTTCGCCTCGGTGGCCTCGTCGTTCCGGTGAACGAGAGCTCGTCGAGTAGCAAGAAGGGTGAGACGCTGGCCGACACGATCCGTTGCATGGAGTGCTACTCGGACGTGATTGTGTTGCGTCACCCGGTCAAGGGTAGCGCCGCGGTCGCCGCCGCTGCGACCAAGAAGCCCGTGCTGAACGCGGGCGACGGCGTCGGCGAGCACCCGACGCAGGCGCTTCTGGACCTCTACACGATCTACAACGAGCTGGGCCGCAACCTGGACGACCTCTCGGGCAAAGTGGTGACGATGGTCGGCGACCTCAAGAACGGACGCACGGTGCACTCGCTCTCGAGACTGCTCGCGCTTTTCAACATCACGATCAATTACGTTGCCCCAGGTATTGTACCACTTGCAATCTTTATTTTGCTTTTGCATCGACCCTGAGCCTGTGCTATCATGTGCCTTGCATATATGCGCATCACAGAGAGTCTGAAAATGCCTCGCTACATTTTCGACGAACTGGCGGCGCGCGGCGTGAAGCAACACGAAACCACGAACCTCGACTCGGTCATCAACCAGAGCGACGTGCTCTACGTCACGCGCGTGCAGAAGGTGAGGCTTGCTCAATAAACTTGCTTGAGAGTCTTGTTTGGCTAACAACCTTGTGTGCATTGCCATTCTAGGAACGCTTCGAGTCGGAGGAGGAGTACAACGCCGTGAAAGATAGCTTCGTGATCTCGCTCGAGAGCATCGCGAACGCCAAGCAGAGCATGGTGATCATGCACCCGCTGCCGCGCGTGGGCGAGATTGCCGAAGAGGTGGACGCGGACCCGCGCGCCGCGTACTTCCGCCAGATGGAGAACGGCATGTATGTGCGCATGGCGCTGCTCGCGCTCGTGCTCGGCAAGAAGTAAAGCCTCCAGCTTTAGAGATGCAACCACTTTGCATCGTGCGGCTCGAGTGTTGTGCCGGCAATCAGCAACTATACATATACAACAGCGAAACAATCGCTCCAGTTCACTTGCTCTTCAATCTTTAATTTACGTACTGAGGCATTATCCTTTAGAGGATCATATCATATCACTCATGAGCTCTCGACATCTACGCCAGCGACGCACAGCGCCGTCGTGCACTTGTCGCAACTCGAGCAGCAATACTCGACCACCGTGTCGTAGGCGTCCATGTTGAGTCGCGAGCCGAGGAAGAACGCCAGCTCACGCACAAACACCGCTGCGTCTTCGTACAGGAACGGCTGTAGCGCGGCCTCGAGCTCTCTGTAGCCTTTCGCGACGTCGCTGCGGTGGATCTTGTCCAAGCAGCACTGGATGAGCGACACGAGCACCGTGAGGTCGATGTCGGCGCCAATACACGCCTCCAGCTCCCGTTGTAACCACGCGTCGTACTCGCCTTGCACCTTCACGAGCTTCGGATATTGCCCCAATGATTGGACACCCGGGTCTGCTGCACTGTGTGTGAGCACAGAGATACCATTGACCTTGGCCAATCGCATGCGGCGCCTATACACGAGCGACCTGCGCTGCAGCCGCTGCTGACGTTGTGCGCTCTGTTCGCGCTGTCGTATAATCACGCTCGCGTCTCTCCTCTGCTGCTGGCCGTGGAAGCGGAACACTTCGTATTCGTGCTCCGACACGACGTTGGTGAAGACTGTCTCAAACTGAGCCTTGCAGAGCGGACACGTCGGCGGATCGACGCCATGCAGCGCGAGACTCTGCACCCAGGTGCTCAAACACTCGAAGCAGTACACGTGGTAGCACGTCTGGATCATCACCGAGTCGAGCAGGCCCTGCAGGCAAATTGCACAGGTGTCGCCGAGCACAGCGAGCTCCATCGCGTCTTCCCTGCTGTCTTGAGCCGACTCGGACGTCAGCATGCCCTCGGCTTGGTCGTGCGCTGCCAACGACGTGAGTGCGCCCGCCGTCGCGTCCCACTCGCGTTCGCCGCTCGAGGCAATCGCTGCTGCTACAGACGCTGCGGCATCGAGCGCTTCTGCTGTATCTTCGTAGCGACTCGCCCACTCGCCCTCGTCCTGCTCGTCGCTGTGCTGCGCGTGGAGGCGGTCTCCAAGCGACATGCTCGCTCGATTGAAGCGAAGAGAGTGTGGAAGAATTGACAAGGCCAAAAAGTTCGCGTTCTATTTATGTGTCCCACGCTACAACAGCTCCGTTTTGCCTAGTTTCACATGGTTGCATAGAACTAGGCGCGTTTGGCTTTGACGATCAATCCTAAAATGGTGGTACCGTACTGCTCTTGTGCTAGTCGATGGCGGCTGTCACTAAAACAGCTAGCAACCAAGTGGTGTAGAAAAAGGACACCTTCGCGCTGCCTTGAAAATTTACAATAGCAGCAACAAATACGGGAATAATCGATTCAAATTGAGAAAATCTCATCTTGATCTGAGATATCCGAGTCTTCTTCGTCAAACATCTATTCATATGTGGTCCACCTGAAGAGCTCTTTTCAACATTTTGATTTTCAACCAATGAGCTGTCGGAGCTGCTCGAAATTGCTGCCGCCCAATGGTTTGTTTTGCCTTGTGACGTTTGGACTTGAATATCACAAAGCGAGAAGTGCGAGCGATCGACAGGTCGAGTGAGTGAGCTGACTGCGCGCCACCTTCGTCTATCTATCCATCCATCCATCCATTGATCCATCATGGCCGGTGACGACTTGCTCAAGAAGACTAAGAAGAATGCGCCCGCAGCAGTGGGTGGCACCACGCACGGCAAGAGTAATGGCAAGGGCGCAGGAGTGGGCGGCTTCCAGCACCTCGGCCTGAGTCCGCTCGTGTTCCGCGGCGTCATGGCCATGGGCTACAAGGTGCCAACGCCGATCCAGCGCAAGTCGCTGCCGATCGTGCTCTCGGGCAAGGACGTCGTGGCCATGGCGCGTACAGGTTCCGGAAAGACCGCGGCGTTCCTGATCCCGATGCTCGAGAAGCTCAAGGAGCACTCGAAGAAGATCGGCGTGCGCGCGCTCATCCTCTCGCCCACGCGTGAGCTCGCCGTGCAGACCATGCGCTTCACCAAGATGCTCGCGAAGTTCATGAATCTCAAGATCTCGCTCATCGTTGGTGGCGAAGGCATGGAGCAGCAGTTCGAGTCGATCGCGTCGAACCCAGACATCATCGTTGCGACGCCCGGTCGTCTGATGCACCACCTGCAGGAAATTCCGGACTTCAATCTCAAGGTCGTCGAGTATGTAGTCTTCGATGAGGCCGATCGCATCTTCGAGATGGGTTTCGCTGAGCAGCTGCAGGAGATTCTGAAGAACATGCCGACGAGTCGCCAGACGCTGCTGTTCTCCGCGACGCTGCCAAAGGCGCTCGTGCAGTTCGCGCGCGCCGGCCTCAGCGAACCAGAGCTCATTCGTCTGGATGTCGAGAACAAGATCTCGGAGAACCTCAAGATGACGTTTTTCACCGTGCGCTCGAACGACAAGGCCGCGCTTTTCCTGTACATGGTCCGCGAGTTTATCCCGAAGGACGACCAAACGATTGTGTTCGCGGCCACGCGCCACCACGTCGAGCTGCTGCATGAGCTGCTCAAGGCGAACCACATCGAGTCGTCGTGCGTGTACGGTGACATGGACCAGGCGTCGCGCAAGATCAACATCGGTAAGTTCCGCGCGAAGAAGACCAACCTGCTGATCGTGACGGATGTGGCTGCACGTGGTATCGATATCCCACTGCTCAACAACGTGCTCAACTATTCGTTCCCGTCGACTGCCAAGCTCTTTGTGCATCGTGTCGGTCGTGCGGCGCGTGCCGGACGCAGCGGTACGGCGTTCAACTTCGTGGATCCGGACGAGATGCCGTTCATGGTGGACCTGCACCTGTACATCGGGCGTCGCCTGGAAGATTCGACCCCCGTGGGCGTGACGCCATACTCGCTCGAGACAATGCAGGTGACGGACATCCACTACGGCGCGTTCCCGAACGAGCTGATCGACCAGGAGACAGAGCACATGGCAGACGTGATGAAGAACCACCCGCAGGTCTCACCACTCGTCAAGGTGTGCGAGAATGCGTACAAGGCGTACTCACGCACGCGCGCGGACCCGTCCAAGCTCTCGATTAAGCGCGCCAAGGACGTGCTCGCGAAGAAGATTCACCCGCTGTTCATGGAGGCGTACATGAAGGAGGACTCAAAGGCCGAGAAGGTCGAGTACATTGAGTCGCTGCAGACCTTCCGACCGCCGCAGACGATCTTTGAGATCGCGAGCGGCACACACGCGGCCAAGAAGAACTCGGCCGCCGTGATTATGATGCAGGGCAAGCGCAAGCTGCACGGCAAGATCATTAGGAAGGAGGCCACCAAGGGCGAGAAGGATCACACGGGCGTTCTCGACAAGGTCTATGAGGAGGACTCGAGTGACGAAGCCACTGAGCGCGAGAAGCTCGCGCGCCGTGTCGCGCAGAAGGTAGCGGCCGATGCGGCAGCGGCGCTGGCGCGAGAGGAGCTGTTGGCGGCGCAGGCGCAGAAGAAGACGTTCTTCCTGTCCAAGTTCGACCGCAAGCAAATCAAGAAGCGCGTAGCGGCGGGCGAGAAGGAGGTAGACGTGATGAAGGAGATCACGGCCGCCAAGCAGCAGGCGGAGGGCAGTAGCGCTGATAACGGTGTTGTTGATGGTGACGACAACTACGAGGTTGAGAACGATGAGGACGCCGCTGACGGCAAGAAGAGCTTCATTGACCGCGAAAACTACATCGGGTACCTCAAGGACGGCGAGCACGCGACTGAGGAGTTCCTGGCCGGCAAGGCCGAGGGCGGCAAGGTCAACTCGTTCCAGGAGGCGAGGCTCGAGGAGGCGATCCTGGACGTGAACCCGGACGAAGCCATTGAGCTCAACAAGAAGCGCCGCATCCTGCACTGGGATGTGCGCAAGAAGAAGTTCGTCAAGACAACGGCGGGTGAGCTGACGGCCCAGGGCACGCTCAAGCGCCGCAACGAGAGCGGCGTGAACGTGCGCAAGAAGAAGGAAGTGGGCGCGATCTACAAGAAGTGGCAGCAGCGCCAGAACAAGCGCGTGTTCACGGGCGGCGAGGAGGGCGACGCCGAAGACGACAATGGTGGCAAGCGCTTGGACTACCGCAACGGCAAGAAGCCGCAGCTGCCGGCGAAGAAGTCGAACGTGAACAAGTACGCGAAGGACGAGTTGCTGAGCGAGACAAAGATTCGCAAGGAGGAGACACGAAAGGCGCGCTCGCGCGGCGTCAAGGTCACCTCTGGCCCGCGCTCCAAGCGCGGCAAGGGCAACATCAAGGGCAAGAGTCACGGCGCGCCGACGAGGAGCAAGGCGATCATGCGGAGATAAGTAGAGAAGAGGAAGAAGAAGAGGAGCGTGGGAACGAGAAGCCACGTCCACATTCGCATTGGATGGATGGTGGTAATTGCGTTCGGCTTCACTCTACGTTTAAATATAGATTGCCTTTTTGTCCTTTTTCTTCTCGAGCGACAGCCTCACACGCTGGTTGTCCACCGGATGTGGACTTGCTGCTCCTTTCGTGGTCCGCCGCGCGACGCAAGTCAGCACGCGCCACGCCTTGTCTTATTGCCGTAATCCAACAGGTCCACAGGACAACCTCACTGCCGCTTGATGTACTATTCAGGCACTTTCCCCTTGGCTTTCCTCGAAAAGAGGAAGTCACGGTACACACCGGTATAGATACCGGTATATCAAGTCAACTGTCAATCCATTCAAGACCGACATATCTGAACCCATCAGAAAAATCTGCACCTGCTGGCTCGCCACAGCCGCATTGTCTGAGGGACGCTGATGCGCCGCACGTTGTCACCCCAGCAGCAGCAATCGATACACTGCAGCCCAACGATCTGAGTGCCGTTTGTGCGACGCCACAGCCCCAGTCCCGTGTGGTCCTTCCATGGCCGAGTATCGGGCTCCTTTGCCACGCCCTCAACACACACCACTGTTCATGTTCACCGTCCAGCTATCAGCAGATACTTTGCTGGAGAAGCTCGGTCTCAAGAAGGAACTGGTCCAGCTCCAGGTCGGCACGGACAAGCGCTTGCTCATGTTTTAGCGGTCTCAAGAAAGTAGGCGCGACTGGCCTTGAAGCTCACAGTCCAGTCCACTAGTACCAACAACAGGACCACCACGTCCCAGCGAATCATCAAGAAGGCTGTGTCCTTCAGTACGAAGCACCGCGTGGACTTCCTGGTGGCGCCCGAAAAGGAGAAATTAGCTTCAAAATCGCCAAGCAGCAGCAGCAGCCAGTCGGAAGAAGACGCATTCTCGAGTCACGTAATGACAGATGCGCAGATCAAGCTTCGTGGGCCACAGGTGAGTGACGACCTCGGGCCCCTTCCGGGTGAAGACGAGCTCGAGCGTTTGCAATGTGTGACGAATCTGGTCGTGATGGCTCAGAGCTATCGCGCGGTACTGGGAGTGCTCCGGGCCACGACCTTCCGCTATGTATCCACGCCGTATGATGCCTCCTGGGAGCTTGGCGCCTTCAATATCCCGCTCACGACGATTGATCTGATCAGTCGAGATGGCTGATGCTTCTGATCGCGTGCAAGAACCTGCGCGCGATCCGCCTCACGATGCACGGTGCGTACAAAAAATGAGATGGCCAGTCCCCAAGGATGCCTGACTTCCACCTGCTGGTGCTACGCATGAAGCCCCAAACAGGATCGGCGCACTGTTTGCATTCGACTACCACACGGAGCTCGAACGAGAGCAGGGTCCTCCACAGCCAAAGAACAACGGCTGGTCCCTGTATTCGCCAAACACAGAGCACACGCGACTGGGCTTCCTGGATCCAGATAGAGGAGGCTTCCAAGTGGAGACGGCTGAAGACCAGCAGCAGCAAGAAACCACGAGCACGACAAAGGCCGGGACCTCTCGGTGCGTGTTTGAGAACTACAAGCTCGTCGAGTTGGCCAAGTTCCGAGCCCATGCTAGACTGCCCGTTGCTGTGTGGTGCCACCCGGCGTACCATTGCGTCCTAGTGCGCTCCTGTCAGCCGAACTGTGGCATGATGGACAACATGTGCGAGGCAGATCGGGCTTCGCTGCGAGCGTATCGAGATTTCGCGCACAAGGATGGAAGTAACACATCGCCATCGCTCCACATCATGGATGTGCGCAGGGCTATCGCTT
>JAASGO010000644.1:0-17778 GCA_023334245.1 Globisporangium cederbergense | reverse complement strand
GTCTCCCTGACTGCGACACCTTCTTGACTTCAGTGAACGAACAGCAAAGACGCGCGTCAAGACTTGGGTGTATGTCTCCCGAATCCCCGTTCTCTCGGATTTTATGAACCGAAGTATTCTGCGACTGCTTTCGCTACCTTGTGTGTGGGGACACAGTTAGAGCAGGGAAATGTCGCCGCCACCTACGAGGAACTCGTGAGTACTCGCTCACAAACAGTCAGCTTCGACCCATCAAGACGCATTCACGCTCTTGGCTATTGAACAAAGATGATGGATCTAGAAGGAGAAGCGAGCCAGCCACGCGGTCGGCGAACAGGACTACGTGCCTAAAATTCGAAGGTGTCTCGATGCGCTGGAGATTTGCTGCTTCAACAGTACGGGCAGAAGCTTCAACGCGAGAGAGAGATGTGCGAAGCAAGCCTACGGTACTGTACCTACCAGCTCTGCTTGCGAAACAACCAGCCAGCCACATCGACTTCGTGGATGCAACGGGTCGGTTTTTGGGCAGCCTTTGCCTACTGCTTCTTCAACGTCGAGTGCTCTTGCAGTCTTTTCATTTCAAGTGAGAGTCTTCATCTGCATGACCCGGTCGGCCAGTCCAACGAGTCGTTTGCTGACCGAACCAACCAACCTCCGAGCGGTCGTTATTCGCAAAGATATCGTGTGTTCGGCCGATAGCGAAGCTCGCGGTGATGCGTGAAGGTACTCTGGTAATGAGATGCAGCCCACAGCAATGACGCAACGCTGAGTTCGAAGCTGCAGTGTTGCGACAATGAAGAAATCCCGCGAGCATGCGAGTCGATTTTAGAGGGACAACAATGGCCAGATGGGAGCTACTTGTGGACGAATCGAAAAATGTTGGCACAAAGCCGAGTTCGATGTACGACAACGACACCCGTGGGGGTGGACCTCATCTTGTGCGGTGAACCAAGTTGGATACTAAACCTAAACCTGTAGTGGTGTGGATTGGGTAAGAGGAGCCTGGCAGGCGTGGTTCGATCCAGCCTCAACCCCTAATGTCTTCTCCGAGCGTGGCCTCATTCCAGAGCGATTCATGAAGCAACAGTGACCGACGACAAACCAGCCTACGCCCGACTCGCCCCGATCGACAACTTGCTTGATCTACTGACCAGTTTGCGCTGTCGACAGGGACGCGCACTGACTTCAAAGGCTTCGGGATCTTTTCGAGGTTTGCTGTTCAAGCGTGAGTCGCGAGTGAAATGAGTCCACGAACTTCAACCAAAAACTGTGCGTGAACTCATAGTAGCCATTCACACTTGCGCATTTCTGTGCGGCGAGATCGGGATCTTCTTCTGTGCATACGAATAACTGCTTGCAAGTGAATCTTCCAATCCATAGTTATTTTGCCCTTGCGAGGATCGATCAGGCTACAGTATCCTGAGCCTGTGCTCCTGCAGCTCGGCATTCCCTCATACCTTCGCGCACTTCTAATCAACCAATTCGCCACCTGTGTCTATTCAACGATCTCAGTCAGCGTTCCGTGGCTTGAACGAAGTCGTGTTCGACATGCTCCAAGAACCATCATCATCGCACCACAAGAAGGCTTCATCATCTTCCGCGACGGCAAGTGAATCTCCGAGGTCATCAACAGCAAACTCTACACGACGTCACAAGCGGCACCAGGAGCGACCTGCAGGCGAGCGGGCGGTGCTTGCTTCGTACGTGACGAGCCGGGTCAGATAAAAGAGAGCTTCTCTTTGGCGACTGCAGTAGATTCATCCACGTCGTCAAGACCGCGCACCACTCCTACTCATTGCCCCAGGTCGACGAGACCGAGAGCAAGTGGCTTGTGTTGGCGAGGAATCCGTGACGCCAGACCGAGTGAACGGGAGCTTTGGAGCGATAGGTCGCCCAGCTCGACGTGAGTGGTCTGCCGCGCAGTGGTGGACGGTCGGTATGACCCCAGGGTCAGCCATAGCTCTCGAAGTATGAATTCACCTTTACTCTGTCCAAGCACAACTAGTACTCGTGCTTCAGCAGGCAGCCACTCGGTCCTTCGTGTCGGTCGACAACCAGCAAAACGATTTTCAGCCGAGGGTGCCGCGAGGGAGCGCGCATGCGCGCTCCAACCAGTCCAGACGTCGCGCGGACCGCAGCGCCTACCACTGGAACTGCCGCGGGATCGCCTCATACAAATGTTTGCGCTCAGGACAGCAGCGTCAAGGTGCGTCTGGCTCACCAAGGTCGACGAGCGCTCTTCCTCTTGCAGCAGCAAGCCGATGCACTGAGCCGTTTGCTTGGGTGTCACATTCGTGTCACTCGACTGTCACTCCGATAGGGACAAATTGGAAGTGCCTATTTTATTTTGTTGATTCCCCACTTTGGATGCGTCATGATTGATTAGATTGATGTAAGCAAATCAATTGAAGGAGTGTAGCGTAACGTACTTTTTAGATTTGTCTTGACGGATACGGTGCCCTAGCCTATCATTCCTGAAGTTGTGGCCCAACTTGCACACGAGATTTCTGCCAGTGAGATCTCCCGTACATGCCCGTTTTAGTATTTAACTTTGCTCGTGTAAGAGCATCTGCACCGGTGGTGAATAAATGCCTGTTTTGAGTAATTTACTAAAAAAATTTGCTCTCCACCGGTTGTGGGTTCTCCACAAAGTAGTCTTTCAATAGCCTCTCGTTTGCTTCTGCTGCTCCGCGTGGTCGGTTGGGACGTCGTCCTGCAGTTGAGCCCCTTCGATTGGCTGCGTATTGCTGTGCACTGTGGCTTGCAGCGACAAGAGCTGCCGTCTTTGTGTCTATGTCATCGTCGAAGCGCTGAAAGAGACGCAATGCCGTGCTCTCGCCATCCATGGTGTGCTGCTTCTGTGTGGGAAATTTCCTCAGCGTGCAGTGTGACTGGTGTAGTGCAAAGCAGTTTTGAGTAATTAAATCATAGTTATTGAGCAAATCAGTGAGTATTCTAATTTGATTTGCTCGAAATCAGTGCTGATGCTCTAGAGGAACAACTATACTCTTCGAATTTGCAGAATTCCAATAGCGCATCGAAATAAAACCCAAGTCAAACGATCCTCACGCATTCAGCCAATCATAATCACGCATTTTTCCACGAATCACTTTTTGAGCTCCTCTAACTAAATCAGAGTGTTTGTGGTTGTGTACCTAGGCTGAGTGTCTTCAGTTTCTGATCACAAAAAGAGAAGTTCGATGGGTTAACCTATTTAGTCAAATGTGATCAGTGATAGGGGTTTAAGAAATGATTGCAGTATAAAGTGGCGACGAGATCAGGTCAGTCCACGAAGACAAAGTCAATATTTGAACAATTAAGAGTTTACGAAAATATATACGAAGAAGCAAAACAAGGTATCAAACTTGGCTTGCTAATCAGCGAATTCGGCATACGTACTTCATATATGTGTGTCACAGCTTTTCGACGTAGACGGAGCTCGCATCTTGATAGTAAAGCCGGTGTTGGCTATCTCGGCAAAGCTCAGTTAAATAATCCAGCGAATGGTACACAAAAAAGGATATTTTTATTTGTCCTTTTACATTGTCGACGATTACGCAACCAAACTCTCGCTTCCGAAAACTCGATCGAAACAACAGCAGCAGCTCATTTCCAAAAACGATCTCCAGGCCGCAAGCCCACAGCCAAGCACCAAGCAACCTCCAGCAACAACTCAGCAGCCACGATGAGCGCGGACACGGTCTACGACTACATCTCTATCGGCGGCGGATCGGGCGGCATGGCCTCGGCGCGCCGCGCGGCCACGTTCGGCGCCAAGGTGCTCGTGGTGGAGCGTGGTCGCAAGTACGACGGCGCGGGTCTCGGCGGCACCTGCGTGCACTACGGCTGCGTGCCTAAGAAGATCATGTTCAACGCGGCGTCGCATGTGGAGCACCTGAACCGCGCGGCCGATTACTCGATCACGACGAACGGCGCCAAGAAGTTCGCATTCGGCGACTTTGACTGGGCCAACATGAAGGCTAAGCGCGACGCGTACATCTTGCGCCTCAACGGTATCTACGAGCGCAACCTGGGCAACGCGCAGGTGGACCTCGTCGAGGGCGTGGCCAAGTTCGTGGCCAAGAACCGGGTTGAGGTCGACGGCGTCGTGTACACGGGCAAGCACATCTTGATCGCCGTGGGCGGCAAGCCATCGTTCCCAGACATCCCGGGCATCGAGCACGCGATCGACAGCGACGGCTTCTTCAAGCTTGAGGCGCAGCCGAAGAAGGTGGCGGTCGTGGGTGCCGGCTACATCGCGATCGAGATTGCGGGCATCTTCAACACGCTCAAGAGCGACACATCGCTCTTCTGCCGCTTCGACCACGTGCTGCGCACGTTTGACCCGATCGTGCGTGACCTGATCAATGAGGAGGGCGCCAAGGCCGGCATCAACTTCGTGACCAACAGTCGCATCGAGCGCATCGAAAAGCAGGCCGACGGCACGCTCACGCTCACGGTCAAGGTCAACGGCGAGGAGCAGGTCTTCCCAGGCTTCGACAGCGTGCTGTACGCGATCGGCCGCGAGCCGCGCACCAAGGGCCTCGGCCTCGAGGACGTCGGCGTGAAGCTCAACGATGCCGGCTTCATCGTCGTGGACGCACAGGAGAACACGACGGTCCCGGGCATCTACGCGATCGGTGACGCCACGATCACGGGCTGGGAGCTCACGCCCGTGGCCATCGCCGCGGGTCGCCGCCTCGCCGACCGCCTCTTTGGTGGCGAGCCGGACGCGCTGTTGCACTACCACCAGATCCCGACCGTGGTCTTCAGTCACCCGCCACTCGGCACGATCGGCTACACGGAGCCGCAGGCGATCGAGAAGTTTGGCGCCGCGAACGTCAAGAGCTACACGAGCAAGTTCGTGAACCTGCTTCACGCCATGGCGGACCCGGACCACAAAGGCAAGACGGCCATGAAGCTCGTGACCGTTGGTGAAAACGAGGTCGTGGTCGGCGTGCACGTGGCCGGTGAGGGCGCGGACGAGATGATCCAGGGCTTCGGCGTTGCCATGAAGATGAACGCGACCAAAGCCGACTTCGACAACATTGTGGCCATCCACCCGACGGCCTCCGAGGAGCTGGTCACCATGGCCCCCTGGGGCCAGATCAAAGACAAGATCACGGTGTTGCCGGTCAAGTCGGAGCCAACGCCGCAGTAAGTAATTGCTTTAGATTCTCACCAGACCGGCCAGCAAGCTACAACACGCGACTCTGCGACGGCGATCACCAGAGCCACGTTAATGAATGCATGACAAGTGAATATATCTTTGTCTTCCCTGGAGTCAAACGCATCCCATCAGGGGAACCAATAGATATAGTGCTACCGTCGTAAGGTCTAGGCCAACAGTGCGCTGACCGACTAGGTGAACCCATGTCCGCCGTCAGCCACACGTGTGTTTGTCTCACACACAGGTGTCGTTAAACGACGGCGGCTTACGAATCACCAGCGCGCTCATCATGACGCACCAAAAGTTGGCCATCAGCAAAGGGCCGATTCTCCCCCATAAGAGTGACATAACTCGTGCGCTTTGTCGCCGCGCTGCTATTGCAGCTGTCGATCCGGGCCAAGCTTTTGGCCCGCGCCAGCACCGCGACGTGCGTTACAGTGGCCTCACTCGGACGTGGTTCCTCTTGACATGGCTTCGGCCGCTTCGCTCGCAATCTCTTGTCCTCATGCTTGTCTCTTTGTCATCTTCCTAGCTGAGCAGCCTGCTCGCGATATCGCGGGGGTCGAAGCTGCGCGCAACGTGCACGAACCCCGCCGACAGACAGCTATCCGAGCTGTGTGTCGTACGGACTGTGAACGCGTGTGTCTGTGAAACGAGCTGACGCGTCCATCGTTGTCGTGAACGAGACTTGAGCTGACCAGTTGTCGATCGTCAAACGTTGGGACGGCTCGATACCGACCTGGATTACCATAGACGATGACGCGGCTCTGAAGACACAGCACACGATTTGAACAGCTACTCGTTCGTTAACGCGTGCTGTGTTCGCTGAGTTCTTTGTAGCGACGAATGAGACGAGGAAGGACAGCTGGATAAGCACGTGGTGGTGCTGGTGGCGCGCTTCCTGCTTTTACAAAGAAAAGCTTGGTGCGTCGAGGGTGATGCTGCTGCTCTCCGTACCCACGACTATGTCGTTCGAGGTCTACTGCACTTCCAAGATCGAAACTCCTCGCCAATACCAGAGTAATGATCGACTGGGGCTTTCATCGAGGCATGTGCGAGTGACGGACGCAATGGGCTAGTCGCTTCGAATTCTCTTTCTACGCCGCATGCGATGCTGCAGCCAGCACTTAAAATCATCATTGCGCCTAGCCGCGGGGAGTCAGCAACCACCACAACCGAAGCTTGATCGTCGGCATCTCCACTCAGATATCAATGAACGCGCTTCAAAGTCGACGCCGGCAGTTGTTTGGAGCGACCATCACTTGGAGCAATAGCATCAGAACGTGACTTTCATACGTCGAGAGCGACCATCACTGCTTCGTGATGGAGTTCTGCAACGAAGGCAACCTGCTCCACTCGCTTGAGCGTCGGCTCCGGAACCAAGACGACGACGACGATGCAGACACAGACGCCTCGAGCTCCATGGACGAGCGAGAAGCTTTCACCCCTGTGTCTCAAGTTGCCCAGGCCCTCGACTTCCCCCACGATCGCGTCGGCGTGGCGTACCGCGACGTGGGTCTCGAGAGTGTCTTCGTACACAATGGCGCGTGTAAGCTGGGCGACTTTGACCTGAGCGTGGCGGCGACTTCGTGACCGAGAATCATTTCCGGTTTCGAGAGCTACTTAAAGTAAAGTGTGAAGTCCGAGGGAAGTCGCTCGTGGTATGCTCGGAGATGTATACTAGCCGGCCATGTGGGAGTTGCAGTCGCCTCCATCTCAAGCTTGGGAGCAACGACGTGTTCAAGTGTCCGCACTGCTCGTACACCGCCGGTCGAGACGAGAACGCGGCGTTCAACATCCTACGCTTCGTGGTTGGCGGATCTTTGCAGATCTATGCGTAGCCAAGGTGTGTAGCCCGGGTTACAGCGGGCCGCGATTTCTGTCGCGAGCGGCGATGGCAGTCTACTGCTGTCGTCGTGAAACAATCTGCTTTCTCTACTTTTGTTTACGTAATCTTGCGTAGAAAACGGTAGAGTCTTGGGCGATTTACTGTAGCTCATTCTCACTCACCCTCTCTCGCCATCAGCTCAAGCGCTCCATCCAGCTCGTTATGGAGGACGTGACGGTGTTCAAGCTCGTGTCGATCGTCGCGATCTGGCTCGTGGGGCTCGTGGGCGGGCTCATCCCGGCGCTACTGGCGTCCAAGAAGCGCCGCTCACCGGGCGTGGCTCATCTGCTAAGCGTGCTCAACGCGTTCTCGGGCGGCGTGTTCCTCGCTGGCGGCTTCTTCCACCTACTGCACGCGGCGATCGAGAATCCGGCGCTGCGCAAGTGGTCCACGGTGGACGACGGCCGCTACGAGTTCCCGTACGCCGAGATGTTCTGCACGCTGGGCTTCCTGGGGTTATTGCTACTGGAGCAGGGCGCCCACGCGCAGATGAACAGCCACCAGAGCAAGCGCGGCGGCGGAAGCAAGGCAGCGTACGTGCCAGCGAAGAACGACGATGATGACGACGTGGGTGACGACCTGGACGCTGAGTTCGGCTCGCGCGGTGATGACACCAGCGACACGTACCTTGAGGACGTGGATGATGACGGCGAGGAGCACGCACTGCACGGCTTCCCGAACGGCAAGAAGCGCTCGTCCAACCACAACCATAGCCACCACGCCGGCCACTCGCACATGGTGCCCATGGCGAGTGACGGGTCCTCGTCGCTCGCCGTCGCGATCGTGCTCTTCATCGCGCTGTCGTTTCACTCGGTGCTCGAAGGGCTGGGCATCGGCGCGCAGACGAGCTCGGCCTGGGGCGTCTTCCTCGCGATCGTCGTGCACAAGGGGCTCGCGGCCTTCGCACTCGGCTCGGGACTTGTCCAGAGCAGCCTCAAGACCCCGCACGTAGTTCTGTACATGGTGCTCTTCTCGTTCATGAGCATCATCGGCATCATTGTGGGCTGGGTCATCGCCGCTGACTCGTCCGAAGACTCGGCGGCCGCGGGCATCTGCGTCGCGCTCGCCTCGGGCACGTTCATCTACGTGGCCGTCATGGAGGTCATCCCGCAGGAGTTCCCGCGCCACGGAGGCGACCAGAAATCAGGAGGCCAGAAGGTGCTGGCGCTCGTATTGGGCTACGCGATCTTTGGTTTGCTCGCCAAGTGGTCCTAATCAGGTAGCCATCAATCAATCAACCGCCATAATGAAGAGCCAATATTCGACTGTGCTCATACGAAGTTATTGTTGTTGATTAGCCAACCTACACAAGCAAGCTCTGGCACGCGCCCGCCCTCTGTCGTTCTGTACACTATACAGGCAATCGCTCGCTATAAGACGCTTCGCTTCTCTTCCTCTCCTTTTCGCTCACACACCCAACAATCAGTCTCTCTCGCTCTCGCTGTCTTCCGGAGACGGTGTTCCATCCAATTGATCCGCGCCTATGCGTCCAGGCGCAGCTGGTTCACGGCCTCTTCTAAAGACGTCGCGGCGTCACTCGCGTCGTGCGCAGAGCTGCTCTCGTCATCGCCACCGTGGTGATCCAGTCCCTGGTGGTACTCGAGGCCGAGGTCGCCGTCGTGGCCGCCACCCATGTAGTCGCCACGCTGGTGGATGCGCTTGTGCTGCACCTTGAGGCGCTTCGAGCCGATCTGGAAGCCATTCATGCTCGCGATCGCCGCATCGGCGGCCTCGGCGCTGTCGTAGCTAACGAAACCAAAACCTTTGCTCTCCCCCGTGATCTTGTCCATGTACACCTTGGCGCTGATGACCGAGCCAAAGGGTGCGAACGCCGTCGCCAAGTCCGCGTCCGTAAGGTCGTGCGGCAGATGGTAGATGAACAGGTTGGCGCCTGCGGGGCCCTCCAGCTGACTCGTCGCGCGAGACGCCTTGGACGCAGCATCCGCTCCACCCATTGCCGCAGCAGTCGCAGCCGCGCTTGGCGAGCCCAGTTGAGCTCCACCAGGCGACACAATGCCGCCTTGACCAGGCGACCCGACGATGCCCTGACCATCAAAGCCAGAGTTCGGAAGACCGTTGAACGCGTATGCGTTGTTGGCGAAGGCATACGGGTTGTAGTACATGAACGAGTTCGTCGGACTGCCAAGACCACCGGCGCCACCCGGCCCGGCAGCAGACACGGCGGCAGCAGCAGCAGCCGCAGCGTTGAGACCAGCAGCCTGAGCGCCGAACGCCTGCATCTGCTGCATGTACTGCTGCTGAAGCTGTTGAAGCTGAGGGAACGGGAGGCCGGCGGTTGGTGGCATCTGCCAATACGCGGTCGCAGCCGCAGCCGCCATGTTGCGCGCACGCTGCAGACGCTGGCGTCGGCTGTCAGCGAACTTGACGACCAGCGGCGATGTGCCGCGGTCCATGGTAACATTACCATTCACCTGCTCGATGGCCGAGAGCGCCGAGTTGCGGTCCTTGAACTTAAGGAACGCACAGCCCTTGCTCTGACCCGTGGCCGGGTGGCGCAGGATGTACACTTCCTCAATTGCACCAAAGAGCTCAAACACTTCGCGGATCGCGGCTTCGTCGGCCGACTTTGGGATCATGCCGATGAAGAGCTTGTGCTCCTGTGAGGCTGTTGCATTGATGCGGCAATAAAAGTACACACGAGTTGTTAGCTAATGATGCAACCACACATGGATAGATACATTGCACGTACCACCGGCTTGGCCCTCAGCAGGACGCACTTGGAGCGGGTTGATCGACTGCGGGAGCGTGACCTTGTTGTGCAGCTCAGCGATCGCCTGCTCGGCGGCCTCGCGCGTGAAAAACGATGCGAAGGCGCAGCCGCGGTGCGCACCCGTGAGCTTGTCGCGGATGATCACGAGGTCTTCCACGGGCCCAAAGGCCTCGAGCACGGGGCGCAGATCATCCTCCTCCATCGTGCGCGGCACTTGGCCCACAAAGAGCTTCACGGGTCCGCTGCTGGAGGCGGCGCCGTTGTCAAAGTCACCATACTGGCCGCTGTGGTGGTACTCGTCCTCAAACTGCTGCTGCTGCTGGTGCTGCTGCTGGTGCTGTTGGTGGTGATGATGCTGCTGTCCGTAGTCAGCACCGTTCGGTTGCTGCTGTTGCTGCTGGTGGTGGTATTGCTGGTGGTGGTCCATACTAACAAAGAGTCACGCGAGACACGAAGAACGACGGACGGACTGATCGACTGATGGACGGACTAGGGACTGACACTACGCACAGGCACGACACACGCAGACGGGGGCGGGCGGGTGGGGAGCGAGCAAGGCGAAAAAGATTATCTTTCTCTTTCTCGTGCAGGCAGGCAGGCAGGCAGAGGAAGGAAGGAAGGGGGCGCGTGGGGAGGCGGTTATGGAATTGCGATGCTACTGAGCTGCTGGAAGCGCTGCTTTGGGTCGTTTCTTTCCGAAATGGGAAGGAAACATGCGAGCGGGTGGTTATTTTTTGAGGGGGGCAAGATGCAGCAATCGTACCGGTGGGAATACCGGTGTTGATAAGCCAGCGCCGAAAACGATTGGGCCACGAGATGCACTTCATGTATCGATTGAGATGCTGTCAAATGCAGACGAATACACCACATTATAGCCCACTGTGTCTTGATTTGAAGATAAAAATCGAGTCTTTGAAAAGGGCTGGTCTCTCCTCAGTTTAACAGGCCTCCTTATATTATAAACAGGCTTCACATAATTTCAAGTGGAAAACACGCAAAAACAAGGAAAAGGAAAGGTGGACTGTGTCGAGCATCGTAAAATGTAGGTATTTACAAAGCGATTTACCTCAGTCACAAGAAATACCGGTATTCTGAACCCATTGTGTAACAGAGGCCTGCTTCAACTAACAACCCAAATCCAAATCGAAAATGCCGTTTGTGCCTCAGCTTGCGGTTCAGGTACATTGCATTGCTCTTGGAAGCTCTCCGATCTTCGGATTTCCCTGCTCTGTAGCTTCACTCTGTCTGTCTAGCTCGTCTCGCTTGCTTAGAAGACCGTTCCGTCACTCTTGATCGTGATCGGTGGGCCGCCGTCAGCGCGTTTCTCCTTGGCGATCACGCGACCGGCTTTCCAGCTGCCGCCTTCGAGCATCTGCAAAAGACAAAAGAACAGTCAGCATGCATGTAGAACATAGCACTACCGCTGTAGCAACAACAACTTCAAGCTTGCCTTGACGAGTGGGAACACTTCGGCAGTAAAGCTGAGACGCTCGAGGATGATCTTGTGAATCTCGTCCAAGAGCGCAACTGTGAGGGCACGCCACTCGATGATCACTTCCGAGCTCGGATCGAACTCATCAGTAAGGATCTTGCTGTCCTTCGGGACGAGGACTCCAAAATCCACCAAGAGACCGCCATTGCGGTATTCAGGAAGTCCTGTTGGGAGCAAACGTGAAGAATTTAGTTCGTAAGTCTCTTTGTGACACGCATTTTACGCAAAGGAAACGTACCAGTCATCAAACCAAGATCCGTGATCTTGAAGCCGTACTCCTGCACAAAGTGAAACACACACAGCAACGCACGGTCAGTGATTACAGCACAACACAAGCGTCAACGATTCGACACGTACTTGAAGAGGCTCCATCAGCGAGTACGTGAGCCACTGCGAGAGCTTGTGGAAGCACACGAACTTCGCTGCCTTTTCGTCCTCAGGCAAGTACCTGAATCCATGACAGTCAACGTTACAATAAAGAAACCAAGATCAAAGAGCAATGAGCCGTCACGTACGAGAGCTCCCAGACGTCTCCCATGTTCTGTCCACCGACGCGGGTGCGGCTCTCTGGCCAGATGTCTTGCAGGCCGTAGACAACAACGCGCCACAGCTCCGTGATCGACACTTCGTTCTGCTCGTTCTTGTGCTTCAGCAAGTAGTCGACAAGGTTGCCTATTCAATACACACAACGAAATGATGCCAACCTTTAGCCAAAGCAGCCACAATCATCAGCCGCCATACAGAAAAGTTACCTGGTCGGTTCGCAGTGCCTTCAGGTCCAGCGAAAAACTCCGGGTGGGCCTTCAAGCTTTTCCCAAGTCGCTAAATGAGGGAAAACCGGTGCTGTCAGTACGCAATCGCACCGTTTCCATCAAATAACTCGCTTCACGCACCTTCAGTAAGTCCGTTCGGCCGGCGCAGCCAACGAGTGGGTTCGTTGCTTCATCCTGTAGAACGCAGAATTTAGAGTTAGAGCAAGTATGTCAAACCAAGACGAGCACTGATAGCCTATCTGTGACAGAGATCAAACATACCACTTGAAACGCTTTCGCGATCGCATCGTCTGGCAAGCCGGCAAGCGCATCGGCGTCTGAGCAGTGCGGGTTGAGCAGATCCGAGCTGAACGCTCCTTGCATGAACATGTGCAAGCTAGCGATGCCGAGACCTTCGCTGCGGTTGTAAACATCTTCAGTGCCAGACTCCTTGTACTTCCACGACGGTCCGGCGCCAGCATCCAGCAGGACGCTGACAAGCGCCAAGTCAATCATACGGCGAGCTTTTTCCAGCGCATCGCAGTCCCAGTCAGCAGCCATCTAATGGTGCATCAAATACAGTGTCTAGTTAACAACGACTCCGATGGCATTCCACTTCAAACACGTGTAGATATGACGGCGATTTACCTTTTCAACGCGCTGCGGATTGCCGGTTTCAAAGTGACGCCATCTGCAAGTAGCAATCGATAGCACAGCAAGAGAGTCAGTCGCGCGCACGTGCACACATCAAACGCCTCCATGCAAGCCGCACTTGTGCATTACCTGGAATGGAATGGCACAGACGCAATGTCTTCCGGATACGACTGGCGGATGACCGAGATCACGTAGTCTGCGGCGTCCGGGATCTTGCCGTAGTCCACGCGGAAGCTCGGCAGCGCGTCGTCCTTGGCGAGCACGAGCACGCGCTGGCAGCTCTCGCGCACGGACACGAGCGAGCGCAGGTACTCAACGCGGTCGCTCTCGCTCGTCATCTTGCAGTTCTTCTTCTGGATTTTCTTCTGGATCTTCTTCTTGTGGCTTGCGGACGTCGACGCGTTTTCGCAAATGGCGCCCTGCTGCTGAATGCCGCTTGCGCGATGCTCGGCCTGTTTGGTGCCATTTGCTGACACGTGAATGATCGCAACGACGATGGCTCCTCCCTTTTTGGGGGCTGAATGTGTGTTGTGAGCTGATGAACTGCATAATCAGAAAAATCACAGATCATCTTTTTTATCAGGATATGCAACTACTCAAACACAAAAATCCCTTTTCAGCTACACTTTGACTTCATAAAAATATGCAAAAACGTCTAAAGTGCAACTATAAAGGATGCTCGTGAAGAGGATTCTGCTCTGAAACTGCATGCACACCCAACTGCTCCCCATTCACATTCACAGCTTCGTCGCTTAAGTACGAGTGACCACCACTCTGGTACAAGGTGTCGTGACAAAGCTGAATTCCGCATCTTAGTTAAAGCAAGGGTTGTAGACCTCGGAGTGTATTTTCGCTACGGAGAACCAGATTTTCTCAGACACTATCGATCGGCTCTCGCTCAAGTCCGCTTCAACTTCAACGCCATTTCTGCAATGGCGCCACATTCTCGTTCTCACCATTCGCACCCACACCAGCAAGGCGGATATCTCTCACGCCACCCGCTGCGAGACCCACGCGCCTTTCTGTCGACGATCTGCCTGGAGGTTCATGATCTGCTGCTGGACGCGGTCGATCAGCGCACTGCTGGTGCTGCCCCGCCTGCTGCTGCTGGTGGCGGTCTTCTGTAGGTACATTGCTGGTTTTTGGGTAGAGGTCTTGTGGTGGGTGCGTGAAGCATGCCACCCTGGCGATGATGAATACAACGCGAAAGTTGGCTGGTACAAGGATGACTGGTGAGCAGGCAAAGGTGTGATGGTGGTGGCGCTCCACGACTGGGGAGCATGGGCAGCTGATGGCGTCTTGGCTTTTGTAGAGTGCGAGTCCCGCTGTTTGGAGGCTTCGTGATGTCCGTAACGTGTTTGGCATGGTGGAGACAGCTGATCTGTATGTGGTTTGTATTCAGTGATACCCCTTGCGCGTCGCGGGGGAGCCGACGTGTCGTGGAAGCGCTGGAACAGCGAGTCGAACGATGGCGTATCGTCCTCGGACTCGAGGCGGCTGAATTGCGCTCGTTTGACCCATCTGCGACTGCTTGAAGCGTTCTCGTCGCTGTTAGTGTTGACTGCGAGCCGCCCGTGGTCGTCATCGCCCGCTCGACGGCGATGACGTTGGGGAAAATCGATCCTCGATGCATGTTTCAGCCCCTGATGCTGGTCACGATCCTCACAATCGCTATGGTCATCTGGTACGTGCTGAGGCTCCAAAATATCGCCATCCTCCAAGATCTCCTTGAGGGCGTCGAACCTCTCGAGCGCCTGGCGAGTGTCGAATCCGCTCGAAGTTGCTGACAAATTCGCAACGTGGTGCAACGTGTCGGTTCGAATACCCAGCGACGAGATCAAACGATCCACAGCTCGTTCATCGGTCAACTCTCTTTGAAGCTGGGTATCTTCTTCGTCGACCCACGAGCTCAGCTGATCCAGTGAGGTAAGTCCCATAACCCTCTTGCGAGCGTTCTCTGCGTCTTCAGCTTCTTGCTTTTTGCGAGCTTTCTCACGTTCCTCTCCCATCTGCTTCTTGTGCTTACCTGCCGCTTCTCGCTCAGATGCCTCTTTCGCGGCCGCAGCTTCTTTCTCGTCAATGCCGAGCACGTGGCGGAGCTTCAGCATGGTCAAGTCTAGATTCTCGACCACCTGCCGCTGGAGGATGTCGTGGAACGAAGAGTCGGGTTCGCCTTCGCTGTTGTGAATGAGGTTCAAAACAATGCCTTGCTCTTCTTCATTGCTGTGGACATGCTCGTTTGACTCAAACGTAGCAAGCTCCCAGTTGACTCGGCCAGTTGAGTGCATTGGCTGCTGAAGTTGGCGCTCAATCTGCTGAATTCGGTGAATCGTGTGCTGTCGAAGCTTGGCGAGCTCGCCTTCCAGCCCGGTGGATGCAGCAGGCGTCGTGTGGTCGCCATATTTTGGTTCCACTCTACCGGCAAGCACGTGGATCGTGTGACTTGCTTGGTTCTCAGCAACCTCGAGACGATACAACGCATCGTCGACGTCAGTTGAAGACGCTAGCAGCTTCCCTCTCATCGGAAGGAGACTCAAGATCTCCATTTGACGCTGCTTCTCTGCGCGCTCAGCCTCCTGTTTTTTCGTGTCCGCCTCCTTCTTCGCAGTTTCGGCTGCGACTTTCGCTGCGGCTTCAGCGTCTTTCTCAGCCTTGAGTTCTGCATTTCGCTGCTGCGTCATCGAAGCGAACGCGAGATTCAGGTTCTCGACGATCGCCTGGGTCGCAAGCGGCAGCGCGGCATTCTGCATCGCCGCCACAAGTCCAGGCGAGCTGTCATTTGTGGCAGCAGTGGCGTCATCTGTGTCCAGTTCTTTTCTCCTTTTCTCGAATGGCTGAAGTGCGAGCAGAAGGGTCTGGTCAATCGTGTTGGAGACTTCGCGGATGCTGGCGGTCGTCTCGGCGGTGATCTCCTTCGCGTCAGGTGAGTTTTGAGCTTTTGCTTTCTTCTTGGTCTCGGCTTCCTTTTGCTTGCGAGCTGAAATTCGCAGCTCTAGGATTTCCTTAGCAAACGAATCCTCGTCAGCTGCGTTTGCGTCGTCACCATCATCATCAGGGGGTGGCGGTGGAGGAGGTTCGTCGTCGTCCTGGATCCGCTTTCGTCTCGTCGGCATCTGAAGTTTAAACGACGAGAACGCTTGTCGAGAGGCTGAAGTCTTCGGCAGCTCATTTGGTCCCTTGCGATCAGTTTTATCGGTCCGAAATCTTGTACTCTGCCTCAACGCTGCTGTCATCTCTTCACTTGTAGGTGAGCGCTTTGATGTTGGTGGTGCTTTCCTAGCCGCCGTGTCTTGCTTCGACTCGCGTCCGGACGAAACCAATCGATTCAGCTCCTTGAGATCGTGGCTGATGAGGTTGTCGATCGACTCATCGCCAAGCGTATCGAGTGGCTCGATGTCTTCCGATATGAGCGAAGATGATAACGCCGACTGGAAAGATAGAGCCGGTGACGGAGATGAGAGTGCAAGCTCCTTCGTCGGCACTTCATACCTTCGTCGTGGTTTCTTCTCTGGAGATGGTGAGCGAGGAGTGATCGGGTTGCTGATTCTCGGCACAGGAGCGCGCTTTGGCGCTATAAGCAGAGATGCTTTGGGCTTCGAGATCTCAAGAAGTCGGGATCTCGGGATCTGGACCAGCGTGGGCTTCCGCGTGGGGATCTGCGTGAGCTTTGGCATCGGTCTGACGGCTTCTTCTTCATCGTGATCGCTGTCATCGGAGCTGAGGTGCGCGCGAGTTACCGCTTTAGGCTTTGGCTTCTCAATAGGTTTGACGACGGTTTTGCTGCTTTGAAGAAGCCTGCCGCTGCTGGGCACCTTGAGCTTTGAAACACGAGGCGACGATGAAGAGAGTGATGAGGCTCTGGATGGATCGTCAGGGCCGTCGCTTGCTGCGCTCGACTTGTAAGACTTCGCGCGGAAGTCATAGATCAGTGCGTCGAGAGAAGTGGTGCTCTCTGCGTCCGAAACTGCGTCGTTGAAGCTCCCTGCGCTTCCAGCACGGAACTCGTCGCCAATATCCGAGTCGAACGACAGGTCCAGCGTCATGCCACGCTTCACGCACAACGCACGCAGCTTCTGACGACAGCTGTGGCTTTGCGAGGCACAACATGCAGAATGCAAAGGTCGGCCGTTTTTAGCACTATTTTCGCACATGGATGCTCCCTGTAGCATCATCATTGCGCCTAATCGCGAGGAGGAAGTAACTACCGCAACTGGAAACAAAATCATCGCCGAATCCAATCTAAAACTGAGTCAGGCGCTCAAGAAACGATGTCAGTACCTGAGCGTGCGTCAAATACAATGCCATCGACAAGTCTGCAAGCGCCTGTGCACACGCCGGTTAAACAGACAGGCCGCGCGTCCGAGCTTCGACTCACAGTGATCGACAGACTCAACGGCTCTGACAGCAACGAATAAACACAGACTCGTGTGCATGCGCACGCATGAGGCAATAGAAGGCGCACGAAGAGCTGAGTCGCTGTTTTAGTAGTGCCAAAATGACTGAGGACGCAAGCGAGTCGTGTTGGAGGGTGCCGTTAAGGATGCTTCTCAGCGCACGAGCAACTAACGCCGATACAGAAAATACCCTAGCATTCTTGTCGTGACCTGACAGGACAGCTACGCATTGGACAAGCTCTTGATACTGAATTGACGCAAGGTGTTCAAGCTGCAAAGATTTGCGTGACTGCTGCTGCTACTAGGTGTTCTTCTAGGAGCCGGTTGACGCGTTCCTGACTCCACGATCGCCTGGATGATCCCGCTGCGTAGTGGCGCTCACGGTTTCAGGACAACGAGCTAATACATCCTACAACATTTGCCAATGGATCTCATTCTCCTCGAGCCGTCGATCAGTCGATTAAAGCACGAGACTCGGACGATACTGACCCTTCAATGTGGTCGTGCTTTGTGAGCCATCCATCCATTTTTGGGTTGTTCGTGAATTTTTCGATCAACCAAGACGGAATGATTGTTGAGTAATGTTCACCTGTCAATCACACGTGCCCACCTTGTGTTTCGTCTGTCTACGTTGAGTGAGATGGGGTACGCCCGTGCCCACGGTGATCAGCCGCGGCAGAGGATCTGCCGACCCCGACGCCCAGTCCCCAGCCACACT